>CAUYPK010101934.1:0-31042 GCA_963574355.1 Loris lydekkerianus | reverse complement strand
TTTTTTTCCTGGTTAGGTTAGCCAAAGGTTTATCTATTTTATTGATCTTTTCAAAAAACCAACTTTTGGATTTATTGATCTGTTGTATAATTCTTTTGTTTTCAATTTCATTTAATTCTGCTCTGATTTTGGTTATTTCTTTTCTTTTGTTGGGTTTGGGGTTGAAATGTTCTTCCTTCTCCAGTTGCTTGATATGTCCCATTAAGTTATTAACTTCCTTTCTTTCCGATTTTTTGAGGAAGGCTTGCAGTGCTATAAATTTCCCTCTTAGGACTGCCTTTGCAGTATTCCAGAGGTTCTGATAATTTGTGTATTGATTGTTGTTTTGTTCCAAACATTTGGTGATTTCCTTCTTAGTCTTGTCTATAACCCATCTTTCCTTCAGAATAAGGTTGTTTAGCTTCCATGTTTTTGTATGGGTATGCAGATTTCTCTTGTTATTGAGTTCAACTTTTATTCTATGATGGTCTGAGAAGATGCAAGGAAAAATTTCTATTTTTTTTTAATTTGATAAGGTTAGATTTGTGGCATAGGATGTGGTCGATTTTGGAGTATGTTCTATGGGCTGATAAGAAGAATGTGTATTCAGTTTTGTTGGGATGAAATGTTCTATAGATGTCTGTTAAATTCAGATGTTGAATGGTTAAGTTTCATTCTAACATTCTTTGCTTAGCTTCTTTTTGGAGGATCTATCCAGCACTGCTAAAGGGGTGTTAAAATCTCCAACTACTATGGAACTAGAGGAAATCAAGTTGCTCATGTCAAAGTTATCTTATAAATTGAGGTGCATTGTGGTTGGAGTATAAATATAAAAAATTAAAATCTCATCATATTGAGTATTACCTTTAACAAATATGAAGCGTCCATCCTTATCCTTCCTCATTTTGGTTGGTTTAAAGCCTAGTGTGTCTGTGAATAGGATTGTAATGCCTGCTTTTTTCTGCTTTTCAATTGCCTGAAGTATAGATGACCATCCCTTCACCTTGAGTCTATATTTGTCTTTTAAAGTAAGATGAGATTCTTGTATGCAGCAGATATCTGACTTGAGTTTTTGTATCCAGACAGCCAACCTGTGCCTCTGTAGAGTACAATTTAAACTATAAACATTAATTGAGAATATTGATAAGCCTTTCAAGAGACTGGTGGACATTTTTAATCCTTTTGCAACTGTGGAATTTAGAATTTGATCAAAAGTTTCTGGGGGGGGGGGTTACTTTTGTGGTGGAGGATTACGCTGCTTTTTATTTTTTATTTAATTATTTATTTTTATTGTTAAATCATAGCTGTGTACATTAGTGCAATCAAGGGGTACAATGTGCAGGATTCATATGCAATCTGAAATATTCTCAACAAACTGTTCAACGTAGCCTTCGTGGCATTTTCTTAGTTACTGTATGTAGACATTTGTTTTCTATATTTAGTAAGTTTCGCCTATACCCATTCTAAGCTACACCCTAGATGTGGCCCCACCCATTACACTCCCTCCACCAAAACCTCCCCCTCCCCTTCCCCTTCCTTGGCTCTTTCCCCATAGTCTTGTGCAATACTTGGGTTATAGCCTTCTTGTGAAAACTATAATTTAGCTTCATAGTAGAGCTGAGTACATTGGATATTTTGTCTTCCATTCATGAGATACTTTGCTAAGAAGAATATGTTCCAGCTCCATCCATGTAAACATGAAAGAGGTAAAGTCTCCATCTTTCTTTAAGGCTGCATAGTATTCCAAAAAATTCCAAGGAATGCCCAAATTGAATTCAAGCCCTAAAAGTGGAGGTGGAGGTTTATTTTTTCTTTCAGGTAGTGAGGGTAAAGTTGTGTGTTTTTCTCAGGCTCTAAGAATGGAAGGTGAGTGTATGAAAATGTTCATTAAGAAAAGCAGATGTGTGGCTCGGCTCCCATAGCACAGTGGTTGCAGTGCCGGCCACATTCACCAAGTGTGCTGGGTTCAAACCCAGCCCAGGCCAGCTAAACAACAATGACAACTGCAACAAAAAATAGCCAAGCATTGTGGAGGGTGCCTGTAGTTCCAGCTACTTGGGAGGCTGAGGCAAGGAAACTGCTTAAGCCCAAGAGTGTGAGGTTGCTGTGAGCTGTGATGCCACAGCACTCTCCCCAGGGCGACAGTTTGAGACTCTCTCTAAAAAAAAAAAAGAAAAAAAGAAAAGCAGATGTATCAATTTATTCATTGATACGTTATTCCTTCATGAGCTTTAAGTAAGAATTTACCATCATGAGGTACCCAGTTTTCTTTTTCTTTTCTTTTTTTTTTTTTTTTTTCTTCTGCAGTTTTTGGCCAGAGCCAGGTTTGAACCTGCCACTTCGAATATATGGAACCAGTGCCCCACTCCTTTGAGTCACAGGTGCCACCCGAGGCACCCTGTTTTCTAGGTGCACCTGTGAATATTATATTGGTCTTTCTGATATTGGTCCTTTTGGGTAGAATGGTTGCTTTTATGGGGATATTGACTCGTAGCCTGAAGGAAGCTGAGTATCTGGATTTCCCTCTTATCGTAAAGTTATTACCCTTATTGTGTTCTCAGGGAGCCAGGACTAGATCCAAGGAGCCAAGGCAAGCACACTGAAGGAGGAAACTACCTTAGCAGCAGTCCAGAGAAGGTATAGTAAGCCATTGTGGGAGCAGCAGGAATTGACAGGAGCCATGTCATGTGAGAAGACTGGGAGAATGTAGCCCTGTGTCACCTACAAGTGTCTGTGGTAGTTACTTCTCAATGAGTATCCCAGGTTGAGATTCCAAGGTTCAGGAGGAGTGCCCAGTAGTTCCAAACAGTTAGGTTAACTTAGTAAAGGCCTTTGGTTCTATAGTCCCTTGTGGCAAAGTGTGCATGGAAATGTGGCTGTGATATCTACTTAGTTCCCACCCATTCCTTCATGCATACATAGATGGGTTAATACACATATACTGACTTTCTTCCTTAAATACACATGTGTTTTTCCCTTTTTTATTTTTTATTTTTTTTCTCCTATGACTATGTTGGTAATGCCACTGTGGCTAGAGATTTCAACCAATTAAGGAAAAAGTTCTTATCCTTGTATGATCCCTAATCCCAAGTTGTCCCTCTGCCTTCTACACCTCTTACCATCCCTCCCTGAAGTGAGAAGGAGGTGACCTTTTTTCCTGTGTGTATGCTTCCCTCCTATGCAAATGTATGAAAATGCAGAAGTATTTCTCCTTTTGGCCTTCTCTCTGACCCCACCAGGCTCTTATGAAATAGATTTTTTCTGCTTGCACAAAACACATGCCCCCGGCCTTTGCAAAGGGGATGTGTGCAAAGTCAACATCCTACCAGATCTTTCCATTTCTTCCCAGTAGCAACTACCTGGGATGCTCATTGTTGTCTTTGGGGAAGCAGCAGGATAATTTATTTACTGGGTCTCTTCTCTTTGAACATTTGGTTTTTGTTTTCCTTCTTCCTATCTTCTTTTCTTTGAAACAGGTTTAGTAGTGAGTTTGTTTGACAGGGTGAGTGTGTGTGTATATGACAGATACTACAAGTAGTGTTTGTGTTCACCCAGAAGCCAACTGTAGGTTACATTAAGACACAGCCACTTCCAAGAACCATTTGCCCTCATCCCTGTGTAGGGATCATGGCGAAATTCACCCTTTTCCTTTGGTTGATTCACTGAAAGATCAACTCATAATTAGGGCAGATTAGTAAGAGAAAAGTAGAATATGGAGTATGGGTGCCACAAATGGTTGCTGGGGAGGATGAATAGGTAACAGATTGACTTGTAAATTAACCTGAGTGACAGATATTGTGTTTTAAATGATTTGGGCCCAGTCTGCTAGCATTCAGAGGGAGAAAAGGAAGTCAGTTGCCTCCTTCAATCATTGATCTAGTCAGTCTGGTTTTATGCAGATAGAGGGAAAGCCCTTTCCAATGCTTTCTGATTGTGAATGGCCTTTAATTCAAAATATTCTTTATATTAAGTAGTCATATTTTGGGGTAAAATTTCCTTAGCTCCTTCACTGAAAAGTCAGTATGGTGGATCTGTATGCAGCCAGACTGAATATAGCTGCTTCCCATTCCTTTTCTAGAAAGACAAGCTCCAGGTCCCTTAAGGGTCTGTTACTCTATTTATGGGTGGTGAAGGAAATAGCCTTGTGATGATATTTTGATATACATATATTTCTCCGTAGTCACACAGTATGAATGCGAGGAGAAAAGGAAGCTATGTGAGTACAGATGACCAAGATGGGCTGGTTGTAGTTTTTACTGACTAGAAAGCCAACAGTGAGGTATCCTATTTTTCAAACAGGATTGCTCTGGGAGACCTGCTTCTTTATGACAGCCTGAAATGATTTCCTGTAATTTCCAAGAGATAAGTAAGGTTGATTTTCATTCTATAATTTCTACAGAAGTCAGAACTGACCTAGAGGGATTTTCTTTGCCAATTCCATGACTCCCTTCCTTGTTATAACTTTATGAGGGGAAATGGGATACAGTACAAGGGTCTAAGTAGAATGGAGGACAGGACCACCTACACATACAGAGATAAAAGCAAGTAGGAAAGCGTGGCCCATGGAAGTTCAGAGCAGCCATCCAGGCCAGTTTATTTTTTTCAGTGCATAGTGAGGGTGTTTCTACTTCTGCTCAGACCTGCCATGGTCACAGTTAGATATCCTCAAGAATGTGCACCCTTTTGTAGGGAAGAAGATAGAAACACTTCGACCTTGCATAGTACATGTGAATCTGTAAAAGCCCACACACTTAACATGTGTCTTACATAGCAAACTTCTGTGTAGACTTTGTCCACAGTTAGGCCTGGGCAAAAGAAGGGAAAATGGGGAGAGAAACAGACAGAGGAGGAAGGGAGGAAAAAGCATGGACAACCCCATACAGAATTTTTCAGGTCATAGTTGGGAAGTGGGCAAGGAGGCCTAATAGTTGGTGTATTGTGTTCCTTGTGTTTACTCTGTCTTATTTACAGAGCATTGTTCCTGGGCCATGTGTTATTTGCATCTGTGTTGGAGGCATTCCCCGTTCTCATCGTCCTCACCTGATATCAGTAAGGTGTTGATGAGAATATGTACCCATTTATGGGGGAGATGCCTTATCTTCCCCCATGTCCTTGTCCGGCATAGCACACATAAGTCCGCATAAGCACACACCCTTCTTCAGTTGTGTTACACAGCCAGCCTCCAGGTGGGAGCTGATGGCTCCAGGCTCTGCATAAGAAGGGTGTCTCACAGGTGCTGCCCTCCCATCAGCCCCAGTCATGCCTTCAGCCCCACGGGCTGCCAGGGTGAGATGGGCCCAGGCACTCAGGCCCACTATTAAGTGTTACAATTTCTGATGACCCTTGGCTTCCCTCCAGGGCCCTATGGGATGCTGGTGGCCCTGGACCTAGTGGTCCTGCTGGCCTTTGAACAACCTTTGAGAGCGGCCAAGTCAGAATGTTTGGTGGTGGGCAAGGGCTGGGGTTGACTACAACCCTATGTCTAGTCAGCAACTTATCTGTGAGTGTTCAAGCAGCCCCTAGTGCTTATGGTGTAACTTTGGGATTGGCTCAGGTCGGGTTTGTTCCCCCAAGCCTTGCAGGGCAACTATTTCATCTTTGTCAAGGAGGCAGGTGAAGAGGACCCTCCAATGGCCAGGCTGCTTGCCTCACCACCACATGAGTGCTGTAGGTGGGATTGGACTCCCTGGAAGTGGCCAAGACCTTAACTTGCCATGTTGGACAGCCACTGGCTTTTTTTCTTCAGTAAAAGGTGGAGGAAGTAGACTTGGAGGAAGGGCAGGTGAGCATTTGTGGAGCAATACTGCCATCCAGAGGATCTTGTTTGGCCATCTCATGACGCCCTGCCTGGGACTTCCTGGAAGTGCAGTCATGGTCAGGAGGGACAAGGGACAGATCATGAGCACTGTGCGGGCCTATGGGAAACATGACCACTGACAGATCAGGCCGTAAGGTCACCAGAGACTGGCGGCAGGCCAAGGTGGACAGCCAGCACGCCTGGCGGGTCCTGTAGAGGAAGCCCAGTCTGTGGAGCCTGGTGGTGGCCATGTCTGGGCGGGACTAGCAGAAGACTACTCTGGGAGTTTCCTGTCTGGACTTTTGGCCTGTTCCACTTAGGAGGCGCCAGTAAAGATTCCCAGTTTTCCTGCACTTTTGCAGAGGTTTATTCTTAGTGTTGCAGGTATTGGCTTTGTGGACTTCTCCTGTGTTGACAACATTGCCTAAAAGTACCTGTAGCCTCAAGGCTGTGACCAAGAATATCCCTTGTTTTCTGGTTTCCTCTATATCTGTCTCCTGACCTCACACCTGTGGTTGGGCAGGGAACTTTCAATGAAGAAGGACGGATGACCCTGTATAAGTGTCATCACTATTGGGTTCAGTTGCTCTTCTCTCTTCCTTTCCCTACCTTTTTTTCCCTAGCTGATTTAGCCCAGCCTTCTTCCTTCTCCCTATGTCTCCCAGATTGATGCCTATGGATCAGACCTGTCAAAGCCAGGAACAATGTGGATACTGCTGGGTACACAGGACTTTCTCCTAGACCTTGACCACTCAATATCCCACTACTGAAGAACCACTGTTGTGGGTCATGGGTCATTCTCTCTGCCAGTTCCACCTGCCTGCAGCTTTGCTATGTGGTCCCTGCTAGCCCAAGGATATGGTAGGAAGTCTTACAGCCCAGAAGTGTACACCTTTTTTTTCATACCTACTAGATAGTTTCTAAAAGGTGTTCCCCAAGCCCCTTTACCCTCCTGAGTTTCCTGAATTCTTGCTTAGTGTTCTTATGTGGGCAGAGCCTCTAGGTTCCCTGACCTTTTTCTTTGTCTACCCTTGTGGCATGATGTTGACCTAGAGGATCTGATCATTCCCATTCCAAGACTAGTAACCTAGTGGGCTCAGTGTACTCTTTAGGCCTCAGGCCACATCTCGGGACAGCTAGATCCAGAGAATGTAGACACCACCACCACATGTCTGAACCCAGATTTCTTCTGCAAGAAGAGGATCTAGGCCATATATCCACTGGCCAGGGACCAAGCATCTGTAGTAGGTTCCTCACCAGTAGTACATGAGCAATGCAGACCCATGTCTCCAGACTCTGCAGGACAAGAGCTGACATGACATATTGATACCCAGTGGGTGCTGGCACACTGTGCACAATGGGAAAAGATGCTAGGAATGGCATCCTATGGGGCCTATTAACCCAAACTCTCTTTGACAGGAGAGAGAGGAAATAACAAAACTTGATCTGCTGGGCAGCGCCTGTGGATCAGTGAGTAGGGCACCGGCCCCATATACCGAGGGTGGCGGGTTCGAGCCAGGCCCCGGCCAAACTGCAACAACAAAAAAAATAGTCAGGTGTTGTGGCTAGTACCTGTAGTCCCAGCTACTCAGGAGGCTGAGGCAAGAGAATCACCTAAGCCCAAGAGCTGGAGGTTGCTGTGAGCTGTGACTACACAGCACTTTACAGAGGGGGACAAAGTGAGCCTCTGTCTCAAAAAAAAAAAAAAAAAAAAAACTTGATCTGCCATGTGCCTCTGTTACCATTTCTTGTCTTGTTCTAGTACCCAGTAATCAGGATATTCATCCTCTCTACAAGCAATAGTCCCTAACATTGTGGCTGCTGGCCCCTTCTATTTACATGGTTGAGTCTAGCTAGGTTTTCCAGATGGACCATTAGGTCCCAGTTTCCCAGTGGCCCTGATTCCCAAAGAGATCCTCTTTTCCCCCCAACCTTGCCACTGCACCAAGAGCAAAGATTCAGAGACAAATTCCCTATAGTAGCTTCTTTTTTTTTTTTTTTTTTTTTTTGTGACAGAGTCTCACTTTGTCAGCCTTTGTAGAGTGCTGTGGCGTCATAGCTCACAGCACCCTCAAACTCTTAGGCTCAAATAATTCTCTTGCCTCAGCCTCACAAGTAGCTGGGACTCCCGGCTCCCACCACACTGCCCAGCTTTTTAAGAGATGGGGTCTTGCACTGGCTCAGGTTGGTCTCGAACCTGGGAGCTTAGGCAATCCACCCGCCTCAGCCTCCCAGAGTGTTAGGATTACAGGCCATCCTGCAGTAGCTTCAGCACCAGATGTGTTTTGTGGCGGCCGCGGAGGCCTAAACACCATGGCCTGCCCAGCCTGGAAGCCCAGGGCCCCATGGTAGCCCACTCTGACTCCATCTCTTTGTCTTTGAACCTGGAGTCACACCATAGGGTGGGCGAGAATAGCCCCAAAGTTCCCTAAGTTTCCCACACCTACCCTTCTCTCAGAAGCCTCCCTATGTCTAGACATAGAGAGGGACTAGAAGCCATACTTAAAAAGTTTCCACTTGATGGCAGCATTGCTCCTAAAATGTCAACCAATTTTCATCCCTTGTCTCTTTCTCCTTTACAGATGCTAAGGAATACCAAGAAACGCTCAAAATTGATTAAAACCCTAGAAGTGAGGTGTACTCTGTTGGTGTGGTGAGAGAAAGGTGTTCTTTGTTCTCAGACAGTAGAATATATATGTGAAAATGTTCATAACAGGAAATACATAGGGCCACCAGGATAAATGGCTCATGTTTTTAATCCTAGAACTTTGGAAAGCCAATGCAGGCAGATTGCTTGAAGACAGGATTTTTAGATCAATGTGAGCCAAAGTGACAACCTGTCTCTACAAAAAATTAGAAAAATCAGTAGAGCGTGGTAGTGTATGCCTGTAGTCCTAGCTACTTGGGAGGCAGAGGCAGGAGGACTGCTTGAAGCGAAGGGTTTAAGATTAAGCCCATGTAATAGAGTAAGACTCTGTCTCACAAAAAAAAAAAAAAGGTGTATTGATACATCCATTGATATATCCTCCCATCATAACTTTTTTGGCCAAATATAATAATGAGATATCCAGTTCTCTGGATACATTTGTGGGTAGGATTATGGTTCCTCTTGAATAGAAGAATGGTTACTCCTAAAGGGATATTGACCCAAAGCCTGAAGTGAGCTGAGTACCTGGATTTCCCCCCTTATCTTGCAGTCATTACCTCTGTTCTGTCCTCAAGGAGCCAGTACTAGCCACAAGGAGCCAAGGCAAACACATTGAAAGAGCAAACTGTCTAGGAGCAGGCCTGAATGGGGTAGTATGACATGATGGGAGCAGCAGGATTTGACAAGGGCCATGTAAGGGAGAAGACTGGGAAGATGTAACTCTGGGTCACCTACAAGGGTCTCAGGTAGTCCCTCCCTATTGAGTAGCTCGAGTCAGAGTTCCAAGGGTCATTCGAAGGCACTAGTGGTTCCACAGAGGTAGGTAACCTTGATGACAGCCTTTGATTCTGCAGCCCCTTTGGGGAAGCTCTACATGAAAGTATGGCTATGCTTTCCACTTAGCCACCACTCATTTACTCATGCATGCATTTGTGGATGAATACACACACACTGACTTACTTCTTTAAATTTGTGAGTATGTATGTTTCCATATTCCTTTTTTATTTTTTCTCCTGTAACTACATTGGAAATGCCACTTTAGATGGAGTTTCTCCCAATTAAAGCAATAGTCTTTAATATTGCATGATGTTCACTCTCAAAGTTGTCTTTCTTCCATCCCTCTTGCTCTCACTAAAGTGAGAAGCAGATATGATTTTCTCCTGTGTATATGCCTCCAGTGTTCTGTGCAAATGCATGAAAATGCAGAAGTATGTCTGCTTTTGGCCTTCTCTCTGACCCCATCAGACTTTTATGTAATAGTCTTACACTTAGCTGCCTTCCCAAAATACATGTACCTTGCTTTTGTATGTGTGCAGAATTAACTTAAAAAGTTAGATACTTTTCATTTGCCCTGGAACAAATGCTTGGGTTGCCCATGTCTTTCTGGAAGCATATGGGATACCACCATTTATTTATTATGTCTCTCCTCTTTGGTTTCTGTTTTTCTTTCTTTCTTTTCTTTCTTTTCTTTCTTTTCTTTCTTTTCTTTCTTTCTTTCTCTCTTTCTTTCTTTCTTTCTTTCTCTCTCTCTCTCTCTTTCTTTCTTTCTTTCCTTTCTTTCCTTTCTTTCCTTTCTTTTCTTTCTTTTCTTTCTTTTCTTTCTTCTCTTTCCTTTCTTTCTTTCCTTTCTTTCTTTCTTTTTGCAGTTTTTGACCAGGGCTGGGTTTGAACCTGCCACCTCTGGCATATGGGGCCCACTCCCTACTCCATTGAGCCACAGGGCCGCCCTGGTTTCTGTTTTTCTTCATCCTTTCTTTTCTTTGAAACAGACCTGGTCTTGAGGTTGGGATATAAAGTCCTGGTTATAACAGGGTCCAATGTGATAAGTACATCAAATGCCTACCTGCCCTTACTTGTGGTTAGGGCTGATGGGCATTTGTGTAGAAATACTGCCATCCAGAGGAACTTGTTTGGCCATCCCACAAAGCCCTGCTTGGGGCTTCCTGGGGAGGAGTGGCCTGGGAGTGCATTGCTAATGGGGGGAGGATACCAGGAGACAGGGCCATAGACAGAGCTCTCTGGGGATCTGGAGGAAGCATGTCCCATGGCAGATCAGGCCATGGGGCCACCAGAGACAGGTGGCAGGCTGAGGCAGACACTCAGCATGCCTGGCGGGTCCTATAGAGGAAGCCCAGACTATGGAGCCTGGTGGCAGCCCTGTCTGGGCAGGCCTAGCTGAAGGTTGGAGCAGGGAGTTCATTGTTGGGTGGTGGATAGTTTGCCTGCTGCTCCTTTCCTTATCAGCAATGGGCAGGGTGTCTGAGATCTCTTTGTCCATGGAGCACCCCAGTGAAGGACTAGTCTCAGCCCCAGGGCTTCTGAGGCCATTGGTGGCTGTGGTGGCTAGTGCAGAGACAGTCTCCCTAGGTCAGAAGTCCGGCCTTTTGGGACCCTGTGGGGACTGCAGCCAGACTGTCCCTTGAGGCCACCTCTGCAAGCCCCAGCCCAACCAATGTGACATACGTTGCTGCCTGGCTCCCTTCCCTGTGTCCAGGTGCCAAGCAATCAGGCAGTAGGCTTGGAACTGGACCACTGTCCCCGCTAGTCATTTGTGGCTCAGGGCCTTGCCTATGAGCTCCTATTTAAGTATGCAGGGCTATGGTTACCAATCAGGAGTGGGGACTCTGGGTTTCCATGGGGTGGGAAGAGTGTCTTTTGAGGTCTGGTGAAGGGCACAAAGCCAAGGTTACCCAGAAAGACGGAATCATTCGTTTTGGCCTAGGGAGATCTCACTACATGCCAGGAGGGAGAGCTCTGATGGGCTTAGAAGACATAGTTAGTAGCAGTGTACACTGGCACCTTTGCCCTCACAACCCTCTCTGTGTCCTCACATCAGTGCCATGGGCAACGTCAGGCTGGGACCAGCTTGGCATGTGGGGCTGGCAGGAGCTTGGAAGACAGTTCCCTTTGCAGGAACCCATCTGGAAAGTCAGAGGCCTAGGCCAGTTCCCTGTGTTTTCTCACACATCCCAGAATATTGAAAAGCGAGCCATCTTTCAAGGAATGAGAGGTGCTTGTCCAAGTGGGTGTGGCCGAGTGATGTTCTGTAGAATGTTACAGTGGGAAGGGACCCAAGGGACCCTCTAGAGCAGCAGTTCCCACCCTGTGGGTTGTGACCCCTTTGTTCCATTTGTAACAACGTGGCAATTAGGAATGTTAAGAACCACTGCTCTAGAGGGTCCCAGTTGGGAGGTGTTATTTCTGCAGGGAGAGAGGGAAGGAATACAGGCAGAGTGAGGTGGTGGACCTCGAAGGCCTGACTCCTTAGGTGCAGGGTGTCTTTCCGGGAGGAAGGGTCCTAGAGAGGAGAGGAGAGGGCCTGACCTTCCACCCATCTGAATCCAGAGAGAGAAGGAGGTGGATATGTGCACCCTTCTCTGCCCATGAGCACAGGAACCACAGTGCAGACTTATGTTCACCCTCCATGTAAGGAGAGCTTGGCTGGTGCTCATAAGTTATCCTGTCCAGGACAAAGAGGGAAATGTCCAAGTATGACTTGCCTGGCCTTGGCTTTGGGGATGGAGAGGGGTTTTGGGGGTTGGTGATAGCAGCAGCAGAGTAGAGAGCATCTGTCTGTGGAGCTGGTGGCATGGACTTGTGCTCCTTTGTGTTTGCCTTGAGGCCTGTCAGTCTCCTTATAGGATTGCTACTACCTTTAAGTGCACCTCTCATGGTTTGGGGGCAGGAATGTGACAGCTGACATGGGGGAAGGAGGGAACATTCACTAGCGCAGAAAGAAAAATGAAAAGTATCAAGGAAAAGGGGAGGCAGAGAGGAATGGGGAGATGTAGGAGGGAAGAAATAATGTTATGGGGATCCTTGCACATTCTCTTTTGAGGGTCACAGTTGGGAGTTGGACAAGGAAGCTGAACTTCATTATCCTGTTCATTTTGTTGACTGTGTCTTGTCAACAGAGCATTGTTCCTGGGCTATGTGTCATTTGCATCCATGCTGGAAATTTTCCCCATTCTCATCATTCGTGACGCAGTTTCGGTAAGGTATTGATGAGAATATTTATTTAGGGGGAGATGCCTTGTCCTTGTCCATGCCTCATCAGGCATAGCACACACAAGTCTGCACAAGCACACGTGCTTCTACAGGTGTGTTACATAGACAGCCTTCTGGTGGGAGCTGTCCTCAAGTGGTCCCAGGCCCAGCACGAGGAGAATGGGTGTCTTATGGGTAACACCAGTTCCCCTACCATCAGCCTGCCAGGGTGAGAAGGGCCCAGGCCCTCAGGCCTGATGTCTGGGGTTGCAGTTTCTGGTGACCCTTTGTTCCCCTCCAATACCATGTAGGGTGCTTGTTGCTCTGGACTGGTGGTCCACCTGGCCTTTGAGCAGCCTCTGGGAGTAGCCAAGTCAAGAGTGTTTCCTGGAGGACAGGGGGTAGGATTGGATGCAACCCTGTGTCCATGGGAAAAAGGGATATGTCAGCTATGGTACTACAGCCACCAATGGGTACAGAAGCCCAGAGTCTGTACTTGTTCCTAGGGGCTCAAGCAACTCCCAGAGCTTACAGTATAGCTTAGGGATTTTGTCTAGTGGAGATAGGTTGGATTGGTGGTCCCGGGCCTTGTAGGGCACAGACAGCCTTCTGGTGGGAGCTGTCCTCAGGTGGTCCCTCTTTGTCAAGGAGGCAAGTGAGAACTCTCCAGCAGCCAGGCTCCTGACCGTACCAAATGAGTGATGCAGGTAGGATTGATTCCCCAAAGGGCCAAAACTGTGATCTGCCATGTTGGAAGCTGCATGTGTTTTTTCCTTAGGAAAATGGGGAGGAAGTGGACTGGGGGGAGGGGATGGGGAGGTGGACATTTGTGGAGTAATACTGCCATCCATAGGAACGTGTTTGGTGATTATGTGAAGCCCTGCCTGGGGCTTCCTGGGAAGGTATGGCCTGGGTGTGTAGTTGTGGTCCAAGGGGGGCAGGGACAGGGGATGGGTCCTCAGAGGGGTCTGAGCTTTTTGGAGTCCTTTGGGAATTGTGGCCTGTGGCTGATTAGGCTGTGGAAGTACCAGAGCAACCTGAACACCCAGCAGGTCATGTACAGGAAGCCCGCAAAGAGGAGCCCTGTGATGGCCATGTCTGAGCAGGATTAGGGGAAGGTGGGGCTGTGCATACCTTCCTGGTGCCCTGTCCCTTAGAAGTAAAGAACAGAACATCCCAGGTGACTCTGGGCTTCTGTACCCATTGGTGGCTATAGTACCATAGCTGAGATGTCCCTCTTTCCTATGAAAGAAGGAGGATGCCTCCCTCTGAATTCAAACCTCTGGGCTGTGAGCATTGTTTCTTCTGCCCCTCTGCAGGCTGCATTGCTCACTTTCTGTGTTACCTTCTGTCTGGCAGAGGCCTTTCCTCAGTGTTGCAGGTTCTAACTCTCCAAGGGGATCTGGGGCCTAAGGCTGCTGCCTTTGAGGACTATTTGTTACTTGTCCACTGTCCCTGCAATTCGAGGGAGCCTTTGTCCCATGATCTGGAATAGACATTTGTTTCCTTTTCACCCTCAGTTCTCTGGGTCTTAACTCATGGTCACCCTAGGAGCTGGGAATTGAGATCATTCAGCAATCCCTGTCTCAGCTTCAGTACTATTGGTTTCAGTTCCAGCCTTTTCTTCCTTTTTATATCTGTCTGATCCACCCCTTATAGAGCAGGCCTGCCATGGCCAGGACATGGTGTGCTCTCTTGGACATTCAGCTGTTCCTCATATAACCTAATGTAGCCATTAGTCCCCTTTTGGGGAACTTCTGTGGTGGGTCTACCATTTGCCAGCTCCCACCTGCCTAGAGCTATGTTTGCTGGTAAGCGCTTGCTCAGGGATCTGGAAGGAAGGCCAAGCCCTCTACTTTTTTTTTCCACACCTCCTATATGGAGGCTGAAAACCGTTCTGCAGACCCCTCCATTTCACTTGCCTGGGTTTTCTGAAGTGTTGCCTAGTTGTCCTAAGTGAGTAAAGCCTTTTGGGCTGATAACTTTCCTCTTTGCCAAGCCCTGGGTCAGGATCTGCATCTATAGGGTCTGATTGGTCTCTTAGGTGAGGCTGTGAGCATGGTGGTCTCAGTGTGCTCCTTCGACCCAGGCCAACTTTGTGGAATACCTAGAGCCATATAACATACACCCATACACGTGTGAATACATGTGTCTTCCACAAGGAGAGGAAGTATGTCATAGTCCTCTAGTCCTAGCTACTTGGAAGGCTGAGGCAAGAGGTTTACTTGAACCCAAGAGTTTGAGGTTGCTGTGATCTATGATGCCAGAGCACTCTACCAAGGGTGACAAAGTGAGACTCTATATGAAAAAAATCAATCAATAAAAAGAAGACAGATAAAAAGGACCCTAGAGAGACCAGGCTCCTGTCCCCACAACGTGAGCCCTGCAGGTTGGATTGGGCTCCCCCAATATGGCCAAGACCTTGATCCACCATGTCAGGCAGTGGCTGGTATTTTTTCCTTGGCAAAGGACAGAAGGAGTGGACTTGGGGAAAGGATAGGTGGACATTTGTGGAGCAATACTGCCATCCAGAGAAACTTGTTTGGCCATCCTGCAAAGCCCTGCCTGGGAAGGAGTGGCCTGGGAGTGCAGTCATACCAAGGGGTACCAGGGAATGGGGCCACAGATGGACCAGAGCTCTCTGGGGGATTGTGTAAACATGGCCCACAGCGGATTGGGCCATGGGGTCACCAGAGATAGGTGACAGGCTGAGGAGGATGCCCAGCACAACTGCCGAGTCCCGTAGAGGAAGCCAATACTGTGGAGCCTGGTGGTGGCCATGTCCATGTGGGCCTACAAGAATGTTGGGAAAGGGAGTTCTGTGTCCAGGGTGTGGGCATTTTGTTTGGTGTTGCCTCCTTTGGAACAATGGGCAGGACAGCTAAGATGTCTTTTTGTCCACAGCTGTTCCAGTGAAAGACCACTCTTAGCCCTTGGTATCTTTAGCGATTGGTGGCTGTGGTAGCCAATGTGGAGATGATCCTTCTTGCTAGGCAGAAGTAGTATCATGTGGCACTGTGCAGAGCCCACAGCCAAACTGTCCACTGAAGCAACCAATGCAAACCCTAGCCCAATGAACTTAATATGCAATACAGCGCTGCTCCCCTTCCTTCTTGTGTCTATTTCCCAAGTGATAGTAGTATGGGAGGTGGGTAACTGTCCATTCTGTTCACTCTCCACTACATCCATTGACTTTAGGGCTTCCCTATGTGCTTCGCTGAAATACACAAGCCTTTAGCCAGTCATCAGTAGTGGGGACTCTGCATTCTATGGGACAGGAGGTGTCTCTTTAGGCCTGGTGAAGGGCAACATGAGAAGATCACCTAGAAGGAAGGAGAGGTTAGGTTTGGCTCAGGGGGAGCTCAGGTGGGCTCAGGGGACATAGTGAGTAGCCATGGGCACTGGATCCTTCATCTCCGTGTCCCTCTCTGTGTCCTCATGTCAGCGCTAGGAGTGGAATAAGGCCAGGACAGCTTAGCTTGTGGGGCTGGTGGGAGCGTGGAAGACATGTCCCTTTGAAGAAACCCATCTAGAAAGGCGTAGGCTTGGGCCAGTTTCTTGTGTTTCCTCACATGTCCAAGAACATTGAGAAGTGAGCAGCCTTTCCCCCCCCCAAAAAAAGGGTGCTTGTCCAAGGGGGTATGGCTGAGTCATATTTTGTAGAATGTTACAGTGGGAAGGGACCCAGGGGGCGTGGAGGGAAGGAATGCAGGCAGAGTGAGGTGGTGGGCCTCTGAGGCTTGACTCTTTAGGCACAGGATGTCTTCCTGGGAAGAAAGGTTGAGGAGAGGAGAGGAGAGGGCCTGCCTTCCCTCCTGAATCCAGAGAGAGAGGGAGATGGATGTGCGCACCCTTCTATTCCCATGGGCTCAGGGTACACGGTGCAGAATTAGATTTACCTTATACTTAATGACAGCTTAGCTCATATGCATGAGTTGTTCTACCTGGGACAGACAGGGAAACCTCCAAGTCTCACCTACCTAACCTTGGTTTTAGGGATCCAGGAGAGGCTTTTGGTATTGCTGGTGGCAGTGGGAAATGTAAAAGTGACTGTTCGTGGAGCTGGTGTCTTGGGGATTGTGCATGTTTGTGTTTGCCTTGAGGCCTGTCAGGCTCCTTGCAGGATGCTACAACCATCAAGTGTAGCTATAGGGTTTAGGGGCAGGGATGTAATAGCCGAGGTGGGGGGAGGAGGGAAAATATACAGGGCAGAGAGAAAAATAAAAAGTATGACAGAGAAGGAGGGGTAGATAGAGAATCAGGTAGGTTCAAGAGGGAAGAAACATACGTTATTGGGATCCTTGCATATTATAGTTTGGGATTCACATTCGGGACTGACGAACAGAGGCTGTGTCCATCATTGTCCCAATTGATCTGTTTATTGAGTCTTGTCAACAGTGCAGTATTCCTGGGCCATGCATCATTTGCATCCATGCTGGAGGTAGTCCCCATTCCCATAATCCACAACCAAGTTTTGGTAAAGTGTTGAGAATATGTATACTTAACTATGGGAAGAAGCCTTATCCTCATCCATACACTTGTCCATGTCCTCGTCCACCATAACACACAAGAGTCCAGACAAGTACACACGCTTCCACAAGTGTGTCACACACTCAGCCTATGGGTGGGAGGTGTCCCTAAACAACCCAAGGACAACAAGAGGGGAAGGGGTGTCATACAGGTGGTATCTGCTCCCCTGCCGTGGGCCCTAGCCATTCCTTCAGACCCATGGGCTACGACCCTCAGGGCCACTGATCCAGGCTGCAGTTCCTGGTGACCCTGGGCTCCCCTCCAGGGCTCTGGGGGATCCCACCCACCCTGGACCTGGTGGTCCAGCTGAAATTTGAGTGGCCTTTGACAGTGGCCAGGTCAAGAGTGATTCCTGGGGGAGCAAGGGGGTAAGCTTGGATGTACCCTTGTTTCCAATCTGCATTTTGTCCTGGGGGACTCAAGCATCCCCCAGTGCTGAGAATTGTGTGCCCTGGGGCAGGTAAAGAGGACCCTCCAGCAGCCAGGCTGCTGGCCATACCTCTTGAGAACTGCCAGAGGGATCTGGTTCCCGGAAGTGGCCATGAGCCTGATCGCCCATGTTGGACAGTGGCTGGCGTTTTTTCCTCAGCACAGGGTGGAGGGAGTGGCCCTGGGGAAAAGACAGGTGGGCATTTGTGGAGCAATACTGCCATCCCCAGGAACTTGTTTCGCCATTCCGTGAAGCCCTGCCTGGGAATGCCTGTAAGGGCTTGGGAGTATACTCTTACTCAGGGGGACCAGGGAACCAGGGACTGATCAATGCTTTCTGGGCTGCTGGGGGAAGGGTGCCATGCTACAGATGGGGCCATGGAGTACCCACAGCCAGGCGGCAGGCCAAGGTGGACACCCAGTACCACTGGCAAGTCCTGTGGGGGAAGTCCAGGCTAGGAAGCCTGGTGGCGGCCATGTCTGGGTGAAACTAGAGGAACTTGGGCACTGGGAGTCCTTGCTTGGGCCTCTGGGCAGTTTATTTGGCATCCACTCCCTTACGATCAATGGTCAGTCCAGCTAGGATATCTCTTGTCCACAGGGAACTCCAGTAAAGGTCCACCCTTCACCCTAGGAGTCTGTGGCCATTGGTGGCTGTGGTGGCCAGTGTGGACATGATCCTTCTTCCCCGAGCAGGAGTAGGATCATGTGGCACTGTGCAGGGCCCACAGCCAAATTTTCCCTTGAGCCCACAGAACCCAAGCCTGGCCCAACCAACGTGACATACAGTGCACCCCTGCTCCCTTTCCATCTGCTGTCTACGTCCCAGGTGATCAGATGGGAGGCTGGGAGGTGGGTCATTGTCCACTATGTCCATTGACTTGGGACCTGCCCTGTGTGCTCCTCCTTGGGTACAGAGGCCTCTGGCCATTAATCAGGAGTGGGTGTTCTGGGTTTCCATGGAGCAGGTGGGTGACTTTCTGGACCTTATGAGGGGCACAAAGCCAAGATCACCCACAAGGATGGAGTCATTGGATTTAGCCCAGGCGGTGCTTGGATGGGCTCAGGGGACGTAGCCAATAGCCGTGTGCACTGGGTCCTTCACTCCCATGTCCCTCTTCGTGTCCTCACGTCAGCCCCACAGGCAGCATCGGGCCGTGGCTAGCTTGGCTTATGTGTCTAGTGGGAGCTTGGAGGACAGGACCCATTGCAGGAATCCAGCTAGAAAGGCAGAAGCCTGGGCCAGTTCCCCTTGTGATCTCACACATCCTGGAATAGTGACAAGCACCCTTCCAACAGTGGAAGCACCCTTCCAAGGCAAGGGAGGCACCTGTGCAGGCAGGTATGGCTAAGTCATGTTCTACAGAACGTGACTACATGGGACGGGACCCAGGGGACCCTCTAGAGCTATGGTTCTCAACCTTCCTAATGCCACGGCTCTTTAATACAGTTCCTGTGGGTTGCGACAGGGTCCCAGATTGAGAACCCCTGCTCTAAAGAGTCCTAGGTGGGAGGGGAGGATGGGAGGGAATGCAGGCAGGGTGAGGTGGTGGGTCTGGGAGGCCTGACCCCTGAGGCCCAGGGCATCCATCCAGAAGGAAAGGTCCTAGAGAGAAGAGGAGAGGACAGGCCTGCCCTCTCACCCACCTGAATCCAGAGAGACAGGGCAGTCCACATGTGCACCGTTCTGTGCCCACGAGGACAGGGATCCCAGTGCAGACTTACATTCATCCCCTTTCTCCCAAGGATGGCTTGGCTGGTGTGCCTGGCTTTTGTTGCCCGGGACGGAGAGGAAGAAATCGGACAGCGACCTGCCTAGCCTTGGCTATGGGGATCACCAGGGCTTCTTGGGTCAGAGGCTGGCGTTGGCAGGGGCCGGGGGAGTGGGGTGAAGGTGGTGGGGGTGGTGTGGGTGGTGATGGTGGTGCAGCTGATCATTTTGGCGGTGGAGGCCATGGCTGAGGCGGCTCCGAGTGTCCATGGCACTGGTGGCTTGGTGCCTGGGCTCCATAGCATTTCCCTTGAAGCCTGTCAGTCACCGTGTGTAATCACTACCACCTTTAAATGCACCTGGCATGATTTGGGGGCAATACCTTGATGTGAGGTTCGGCAGACAAGAGGAAGAGCGCACATATGGACACAGGCCTGGGCATACACACGGCATCCTGCATGCAGGGACGGACAGGCACCCAGTGAGGGTCAGGAATGGGACAGGCGGGTGTCGGAGGGAAGGAGTGAAAATCAACAACGGGAGAGGGAGAAAGGAATAAGATGGAGGAGTGCAGCAATGCGAGACTCAGAGAGACATAGGGATAATGCAAGTGAGAGCAAACATATCGTGGGGAACCTTGCAGGGTAATTTGGGGAGTTATTGGTGAGAGGCGGGACAAGGAGGCCAAATGGTGGTATAGTGTGGTTCTTGTGTTTACTGTGCCTTGTCGACAGACTACTCTTCTTTGGCCGTGCGTCATTAGCATCTGTGCTGCAGGGAGTCCCATGTTCATCTTCTGCTACCTGGTTGTGGTAAGGTGTGGATTAGAATATGTGTACTTCTCCATGGGGGAGATGCCTTGTGCTCGTCCATGTCCCCGACCATGTCCCTGGCCAGCATAGCACACCCGAGTCCCCACAAGTACACATACTTCTTTCTACAGGTGTGTTGCTCAGCCAGGCTCCGGGTGGGAGCTGTCCCCAGGCAGCCGAGGCAGTCCAGGCAGCCCAGGTCCCAAGGGGAAGGAAAGGGGTGTCGTAAGGGTGGCACCTGCTCCCCCTCCCTTTGGCCATAGCCATTCCTTCAGCTCCATAGGCTGTCAGGCTGAGGCCCACAGTCCCGGGTTGCAGTTTCTAGAGACCCTTGTCTCCCCTCAAGGGCCATGGGGGATGCACTCACCCTGGACCTGGCCATCCAGCTGACATTTGAGTGGCTTCTGACAGTGACCAGGTCAAGAGTGATTCCTGACGGGTAAGGGGTAGGCTTGGATGCACCCCTGTATGCAATCTTCATCTTGTCCCTGGGGGTTCAAGCATCCCACAGTGCTGAGAGTGGTGTCATCTGGGGCAGGTGAAGAGCATCCTCCAGCAGCCAGGTTCCTGGCCATACCACTTGAGCACTGCCAGAAGGATCTGGCTCCCCAGAAGTGGCCATGAGCCTGATCAGCCATGTTAGACAGCGGTTGGTGTTTTTTCCTCAACAGAGGGCCGAGGTAGTGGCCCTGGGGAAAGGCAGGTGGGCATTTGTGGAGCAATACTGCCATCTAGAGGAACTTGTTTCGCTGTCCCGTGAAGTCCTGCCTAGGACTTCCTGGAGGAGTTTGAGAATATAGTCATGCCCGAAGGGGAGAAGGGAATGTCACCCGGGATGATCTGTGTTCTCAGCGCAGCTGGGGGAAGGGTAGCCTGTTACAGATCGGGCAGTGGAATTTCCACAGACAGGCGGCAGGCCAAGGTAGACACCCAGTACGACTGGCGAGTCCTGTGGGGGAAGTCCAGGCTGTGAAGCCTGGTGGTGGCCATGTTTGGGCGGGACTAAAGGAACTTGCCTGCAGGGAGTCCTCGATTGGGACTCTGAGCAGTTTGTTTGGTGTCCGCTCTTTTACGATCAATAGTCAGGCCAGCTAGTATGTCTCTTTGTCCACAGGGCACTCTAGTAGACGTCCACCCTTCACCCCGGGTGTCTGTGGCAGTTGGTGGTTGTAGTGGCCAGTGCGGACATGATCCTTCTTCCCCGGGCAGAAGTAGGATCATGTGGCACTGTGCAGGGTCCACAGCCAGACTTTCCCTTGAGCCCACCAATACCAAGCCTGGCCCAACCAATGTGACATACAGTGCACTCCAGTTAAGGTCCACTCTTTACCCTGGATGCCTGTGGCCATTGGTAGCCATTGGTGGCTGTGGTGGCCACTGCAGACATGATCCTTCTTCCTCGGGCAGAAGTAGGATCATGTGGCACTGTGCAGGGCCCACAGCCAAACTTTCCCTTGAGCCCAAGCCTGGCCTACCCAGTGTGACATACAGTGCAGCCCTGCTCCCCTTCCTTCTGCTGTCTTCGTCCCAGGTGATCAGATTGGAGGCTGGGAGGTAGGTCATTGTCCACTGTGCTCACTGTCCACTATGTCCATTGACTTGAGGCCTGGCCTGTGTGTTCCTCCTTGGGTACAGAGGCCTCAGGCCATTAATCAGGAGTGGGCATTCTGGGTTTCCATGGAGCGGGTGGGTGACTTTCTGGACCTTATGAGGGGCACGAAGCCAAGATCACCCACAAGGATGGACTCGTTGGATTTGGCCCAGGCGGTGCTTGGACGGGCTCAGGGGATGTAGCCAATAGCCGTGTGCTGGGTCCTTTGCTCCTATGTCCCTCTCCGAGTCCTCATGTTGGCCCCACAGGTGGCATCAGGCTGTGGCCAGCTTGGTTTATGTGTCTAGTGGGAGCTTAGAGGACAGGACCCATTGCAGGAATCCATCTAGAAAGTCAGAGGCCTGGGCCAGTTCCCCGTGTGATCTCACACGTCCCAGAATGGTGACAAACAAGCACCCTTCCAAGGCAAGGGAGGCCCCTGTGCAGGCAGGTATGGCTAAGTCATGTTCTGTAGAATGTTACATTGGGACGGGATCCAGGGGACCCTCTAGAGCTGTGGTTCTCAAACTTCCTAATGCCGCGGCCCTTTAATACAGTTCCTGTGGGTCGCAACAGGGTCCCAGGTTGAGAACTCCTGCTCTAGAGAGTCCCAGGTGGGAGGGGAGGGCGGGAGGGGATGCAGGCTGGGTGAGGTTGTGGGTCCGGGAGGCCTGACCCCTTAGGCCCAGGGCATCCATCTGGAAGGAAAGGTCCTGGAGAGGAGAGGAGAGGACAGGCCTGCCTTCCCACCCACCTGAATCCAGAGAGACAGGGCGGTCCACATGTGCACCGTTCTGTGCCCATGAGGACAGGGATCCCATCCCAGGGCAGACTTACATTCATTGCCCTTTCTCCTAAGGACAGCTTGGCTGGTGTGCCTGTCTTGTGCTGCCCGGGACGGAGAGAGAGAGCCTAGTCTTGGCTGTGGGGCTCAGCCAGGGCTTCTTGGGTCAGAGGCTGGTGTTGGCAGGGGCCGGGGGAGTGGGGTGAAGGTGGTGGGGGTGGTGTGGGTGGTGATGGTGGTGCAGCTGATCATTTTGGCAGCAGAGGCCGTGGCTGAGGCGGCTCCGAGTATCCATGGCACTGGTGGCTTGGTGCCTGGGCTCCATAGCATTTCCCTTGAGGTAGTGTAATCACTACCACCTTTAAATGCACCTGGCATGGTTTAGGGGCAATACCTTGATGTGAGATTCGGCAGACAAGAGGAAGAGTGCACATATGGACACAGGCCTGGGCACACACTTGGCATCCTGCATGCAGGGACGGACAGGCACCCAGTGAGGGTCCGGAATGAGACAGGCGTGAGTCGGAGGGAAGGAGTGAAAATCAATAAGGGGAGAAGGATGAAGGGATAGGATGGAGGAGAAGGGCGGTGTAAGAGTCAGAGAGACATAGAGGCAACGCAAGTGAGAGCAAACATATTGTTGTGGGGCACCTTGCAGGGTGATTTGGGGAGTCATTGGTGGGAGGCGGGACAAGGAGGCCGAATGGTGGTATAGTGTGGTTCTTGTGTTTACTGTGCCTTCTCGACAGAGTACTGTTCCTGGGCCTTGCATCATTGGCATCCATTCTGCAGGGGTCCCATTCTCATCTTCCGCTACCCGGTTGTGGTAAGATGTGGATGAAAATTTGTGTACTTCTCCTTAGGGGAGATGCCTTGTGTTCATCCATGTCCCTGACCATGTCTCCGGCTGGCATAGCACGCCTGAGTCTGCACAAGTACACACGCTTCTACAAGTCTGTTACTCAGCCAGCCTCTGGGTGGGAGCTGTACCCAGGCAGCCCAGGGCCCTAGGGGAAGGGAAGGGGTGTCGTACAGGTGGCACCTGCTCCCCCTCCCTTCGGCCATAGCCATGCCTTCAGCCCCATGGACTGTCAGGCTGAGGCCCACAGTCCCGGGTTGCAGTTTCTAGAGACCCTTGTCTCCCCTCCAGGGCCATGGGGGATGCCACCCACCCTGGACCTGGCCATCCATCTGACATTTGAGTGGCCTCTGACAGTGACCGGGTCAAGAGTGATTCCTGGTGGGCAAGGGGAAGGCTTACATGCACCCATGTGTTCAGTCTGCATCTTGTCCCTAGGGCTCAAGCATCCTCTAATGCAGAGAATGGTGTCATCTGGGACAGTTGAAGAGCACCCTCCAGCAGCCAGGCTCCTGACCCTACCACTTGAGCACTGCCAGAAGGATCTGGCTCCCCAGAAGTGGCCATGAGCCTGATCAGCCATGTTGGACAGTGATTGCCATTTTTTCCTCAGCATAGGGCGGAGGGAGTGGCCCTAGGGGAAAGGCAGGTGGGCATTTGTGGAGCAATACTGCCATCCACAGGAACTTGTTTCGCTATCCTGTGAGGTCCTGCCTGGGACTTCCTAGAGGAGCTTGAGAGTACAGTCATGCCTGGGGAAGAAGGGAATGTCACTGGGGACCAATTGGTGCTCTCTGGGCGGCTGGGGGAAGGGTGGCCTGCTATAGATCAGGCCATGGAGTCTCCACAGTCAGGCGGCAGGCCGAGGCGGACACCCAGTATGACTGGCGAGTACTGTTGGGGAAGTCCAGGCTGTGAAGCCTGGTGGCGGCCGTGTCTGGGCGGAACTAGAGGAACTTGGGCACAGGGAGTCCTGGGTTGGGGCTCTGGGCAGTTTGTTTGGCGTCCGTTCTTTTATGATCAATGGTCAGGCCAGCTAGTAAGTCTCTTTGTCCACAGGGCACTCCAGTAAATGTTCACCCTTCACCCCAGGTGTCTGTGGCCATTGGTGGTTGTGGTGGCCAGTGCGGACATTATCCTTCCCTGGGCAGGAGTAGGATCATGTGCTACTGTGCAGGGCCCACAGCCAAACTTCTCCTTGAACCCATGGAAGCCAAGCCTGGCCCAACCAACATGACATACAGTGCAGCCCTGCTCCCCTTCCTTTGCTGTCTGTCCCAGGCGATCAGATGGGAGGCTGGGAGGTGGGTCACTGTCCACTGTGCGCACTGTCCACTATGTCCATTGACTTGGGGCCTGGCCTGTGTGCTCCTTCTTGGGTACAGAGGTCTCTGGCCATTTATCAGGAGTGGGCCTTCTGGGTTTCCATGGAGCGGTGTGTGACTTTTTGGGCCTTATGAGGGGCACGAGGCCAAGATCACCCACAAGGATGGAGTTATTGGATTTGGCTCAGACGGTGCTTGGGTGGGCTCAGGCCACATAGCCAATGGCCTTGGGCACTGGCTCCTTCACTCCCGTGTCTCTCTCCGTGTTCTTACATCGTCCTACAGGTGGCATCGGGCCGTGGTCAGCTTGGCTTATGTGTCTAGTGGGAGCTTGGAGGACAGGACCCATTGCATGAATTCATCTAGAAAGTCAGAGGCCTGGGCCTGTTCCCCATGTGATCTCACTCGTCCCATAACAGTGACAAACAAGCACCCTTCCAAGGCAAGGGAGGTGCCTGTCCAGGCAGGTGTGTCAAAATCACATTCTGTAGAATGTTACAGTGGGATGGGACCCAGGGGACCTGAACTGTTGTTCTCAACCTTCTTAATGCTGTGGCCCTTTAATACAGTTCCTGTGGGTTGCCACAGGGACCTAGGTTGAGAACTGCTGCTTTAGAGGGTCCCAGGTGGGAGGGATTATTTCTGCAGGGAGGGCAGGAGGGAATGTAGGCAGGGTGAGGTGGTGGGTCTGGGAGCCCTTATGCCCAAGGTGTCCTTCTGGAAGGAAGGGTCCTAGAGAGGCGAGGACAGGAGAGGACAGGCCTACCCTCTCACCCACCTGAATCCAGAGAGACAGGGTGGTCCACATGTGTACTGTTCTGTGCCCATGAGGACAGGGATCCTGGTGCAGACTTATATTCATTCCCTTTTCTCCCAAGGACAGTTTGGCTAGTGTACCTGGCTTGTGTTGCCTGGGATGGAGAGGGAGAAGTTGGACAGTGACCTGCCTAGCCTTGGCTGTGGGGATCATCTAGGGCTTCTTGGGTCAGAGGCTGGTGTTGGCGGGGGCTGGGGAAGGGGGGGTGATGGTGGTGTGGCTGATTGTTTTGGTGGTGGAGGCCATGGCTGAGTCGGCTCCTAGAGTCCACAGCACTGTTGGCTTGGCGCTTGGGCTCCATCGCATTTCCTTTGAGGCCTGTCAGTCTCCCTGCATAATCACCACCACCTTTAAATGCACCTGGCATGGTTTGGGGGCAATACCTTGATGTGAGGTTCGGCAGTCAAGAGGAGGAGCGCGCGTAAGGATGCAGGCCAGGGCACACACAGGCACTTTGCTTGCAGGGATAGGCAGGCAGTGATGGTCGGTAATGGCATAGAATTGTGTTGGAGGGAAGGAGTGAAAATTGATAAGGGCAGAGGGAGAACTGGATGGGATTAGAGGAGGAGGGTGGTGTGAGAGTCAGAGAGGCACAGGGGCAAGGAGAGCAAGAGCAAACATATTTGTGGGGAATCTTGTAGGGTGCATGGGTGGAGTCACGGTTGGGAGGCAAACAAGGAGGTCGAATGGTGGTGTAGTGTCTTCCTTGTGTTTACTGTGCCTTATTGATAGAGTACTATCCTGGGCCCTATGTCTTTTGCATCCTCGCTGGGGGTACTCCCCTTTCTCATCATCTGGTACCTGGTTGTAGTAAGGTGTGGATGAGAATATGTGTACTTATCCACTGGTACGATGCCTTGTCCTCGTCCATGTCCTCGTCCATAGTCCATATCCTCATCCCTGTCTTCTTCCAGCATAGCAGAGTCGCGTTCTCACAAGTACACTCGCTTCTGTAGGTGGGTAACAGAGCCAGCTTCCAGGTGGGAGCTGTCCCCAGGCCACCCCAGGCCCAATGCAAGGGAAAGTGTTGTCGTACCAGTGGCACCTGCTCCCCTCCCATTGGCCATAGCCATGTCTTATGCCTCAGTCGCTGCCACTTGATAAGGTCCCCAGTGCTCCTTTTGCTGTTTTGGGTTATAGTTTCTAGCAATTATTGGCTTTCTTCTGAGCCTATGGTATCCTGGTTACCTTGGACCTAGAGGTTCAGCTAGCATTTCAGCGACCTCTGAAAGTGTCCAAGTCAAGTTTTTTTTTTTTCTGGTCAGCAGGGGTTGGATTTGGATGCAACCTGTGTCTAGTCTCCATCTTATCCCTGGGAGCTTAAGCTTCCCCTGTTGCTGAAGGTGGTGTACCTGAAACATAGTTTTGGGTTCTTTTAGGTTGGAAGCATGTTAAGAAGACCCTGCAATGGCCAGGCTGCTCAATTCACCTCACCACTTGAGCTGTGAGTTGAGGTGAGATTCAGCTCCCCAAAAGTGGCGCAGTCTCTGATCAACCATGTTGGACAGCATCTGACATTTTTTCCTCAGCAAGGGGCATTGGGAATAGACTTGGGCAGGTGAGCATTTTTAGAGAAATACTGCCATCCAGAGGAACACATTTGGCCATCTCACCATCACTGCCTTGGCCTTCCTGGGGAGTGGTGATCAGGAGGTGACAATTGATTGGGAGAAGTCTCTGGAGGAATGGGGATAGTGTGGCCCATGGCCGATCTAACTGTGCGTATCTGGCATGAGGTTTCGCAGCCTAATGGTGGCCGTCTTTGGTCAGAAATAATGGAAGCCTGGGGTAGGGAGCCATAGTGGTGCCTATGGCCATTTTCATTTGCTATTTGGTGTCTGTAGTTCCTGCTCACACATTTCTGTGCTCTATTTCAGAGACTTATTTATAGTTAGCATGTCTCATGGTGTAGGACGGAATCACCTGTGCCAAAGACAAGATTTCTCGTGTCTTTGCCACCTTGCTAAAATTCTCGAGAGTCTTAGAGAAATCACTGAGAATGACCCTTGTTTTCTGTTTACTTGTAGGTCTGCATGTCTCAACCCTGTGCTCAGGAACCACCTTAGAGTTCAATTGCCAGTTTTGTTCTTTACCCATTTTCCCCCTCTGCTCTGGACCCAGCCCCCTTTCTCTCAGTAGCTCTCAGATCCACCCTCATGAATCAGACATGCCAAGGCCACAAATTAAGTGAACAGAGGTGAGCACACAGGCCTTTCTCTTTCACCTCAACCACACAATTGTCTGCTACTGGAGAACCATTGGTGTGGATCATGCTATTTGCCAGCTCTAATCTGCCTCAACACTAGCTACCTAGTCAGTGCCAGGCCAAGGATGTGAGAGTACATCTCAAAGCCTAGGACTACATTGTCTCATAGCTACTGGATAGTTTCTGAAAAGGGCTCTCTGCATCTCTTTATCCTCATGAGTTTCCCAAACTGTTGATTAATGGTTTCATGTGGGTAGAATCTTCAGTTCCTCTAGCTCCCCCCCACCTTCCCATTCCTTGGCCCAAGGTGTAGACCTGCAAAATTTGATCTCTTCCCAGCCCAAGGCTGTTACTGTGATGGTCTCAGTGTGTTCCTTAGGACTCTCCAGTGTTCTGGGCCAGCTGGACTCCCAGAATATATATCCCCACTCCTGTGAACCTAGATGTCCTCCACAAGGAGAGAAATTGGGACATACCACTGGAAGCCATGGAATAGGGCATCTTTGGAATTTTCCCTAACTATAGTGCATGAGCAATATGGACCCAAGTCTTCCAACTCCAGAGGAGGAGGAGGACTGATTGACTTACAGATTCCCAGTTGGTTCCAGCCCTCTGCACCATAGGAAAAGATGCCTAGAATGGCATCCTGTGAGGCCTTTGACCCAGAGGCTTTTTGACAGGAGAGGAAATCACATAAAATTTGAATTGCAGTACACCTACCTTGTCTTGTTCTAGTATCCACTAATCAGAGAATTCATCATCTCTGCAAGAGACATCTCCTGACATTATAAACTGCTGACTCCTCCTCTTGACTTGTCTAGTCCTAGGTTTTCCATATGGTCCATCAGGTCCCAATTTCCCCTTGGTCCTGACCACCAGGACAGTGACACTCTTCTTTCCCCCTGTTAGGGCTCTCTAGAGAGAGGATGTGCCCTGGTTCTTGGCTCCCAGTGTCAAGAATGAGCACTGGTGCCTAGCAGATGACCGAGCGATCACAAACACAAAGTGACCACCAGAAGCATACATTTATTGCAGAATAAAAGTACACAAACCACAGGTAAAATACATCTCAAGAATGATATAGTTCCCTCGCACAAGTGGAAAAGAGACCCCAGAGTCTTAAGACACATTGTCTTTCATAAGCTAACTAAACTTCCTAGTTGTGTCCCCGCCCCCATCCCCCAGCAGGATTGGCTATTGCCTCCCACTTTTGGGGTAACTGACAGTTTGGGGTTCTACAACAAAACTACGTAATAGGCATGTGTTTTCCCTTGAACCTTAGCAAACAACACTTAGGGGTCAAAACATGCAAGTTTAATTATATGATAATGATCCCGGGTGAGTGTAAGTTCACTAGGGGCTTCTCACTATTTGTTCCGACTGGGAGTAACTTGGTTCCTACTCCCTGCCCCCTAGCCACACCTCTTGGTCTCCTGTTCTATCAAAGAGCGAAGCCTTAGCTGGGGTGGTCCATCACCTCCCAATCTCAACGGCTCATACCCTACCTGTCACAGAGAGAAGCTGGGGGCTGAGGTGCCACCTCTCCCCCTAAAGTGAAAGATAGAAGCTGGGGGCTGAGATGGCATGCTCCCCCATTACACATATACTCCCTGGAGGGCAGGACAGGCTGTGTCTTGGGGCAGCAGCCCTGCTGGAGCTGTTGCCCGCTGCCACTGCAGCTGCAGGAGCTCCTTCATTTGTCTGCTGGGGCTCCTGCATCTAGGGTTCCAGCAAAAGCAAAGGTTGCAAGGCAGGCGCTCTTATAGACTGCCTCCTTCCTAGAAATGTGGGCCTGCTTTCCAGGAGCCTGATAGTAATTCGGTGCTAATACCCTAACTTGGCCCCTGCAACAAGAGCAAATATCCAGAGGCAGATTCCCTTCATAGCTTGCGCTCTGGGTTCCCAAACATGGCGGACACCAGGACATGGAGTCCTGAGCTTTGCAGGCCTGGAACTCTGGGTCTTCTTGTTGGTAGAGCCTGCTTCTTCCCTTTCTTCCTGAGCTTAGAGTCTCTCAATGGGGTCATCAGGTACAGCCTCACCATTCCCTGAATGCCTGGAAATAACCCCTGTCCAGATACACAGAGGCTGGGAACCACATTCAAAAATCTTCCACTTGATGGCACTGTTGCTCCAGAAATACCAACCAATTTGCCACTCAGACCTCTTCCACCATTTGGAGATGAAAAAGCACCAAGGCAAAATGTAAATTAAGAGCTATGAGTGGAGTTTATTCTATTGGGGTGGTAAAGGAAATGATGTTCACTCTTATTACACTCTTGGTGGGAAATGTACATGTGGGAATATGTTCATCAAAGGAATAGATATAGGCCAGGTGTGGTGGCTCACGCATGTAATCCTAGCACTCTAGGAAGCTGAGCCTGGTGGATTGCCTAAATTCAGGAGTTCAAGCCCACCCTGCATTACCGCAAGACTTTGTCTCTAAAAATAGCTGGGTGTTGTGGTGGGCTCCTGTAGTCTCAGCTACTTGGGAGGCTGAGGCAAGAGAACCACTTAAACCCAAGAGTTTGAGGTTGCTGTGAGCTGTGCCTCCATGGCACTCTATTAAGGGTGACGAAATGAGACTGTCTCAAAAAAAAAAAAAAAAGAACAGATATAGCAATGAATCCTTGCTAAATCATTTCCATATGACTTTTAAGTCTGAATATCAAGTAATGGAGTCTCCAGTTTTCTTTCCTTTTTTTTTTTTAGAAACAGAGTCTCACTTTGTTACCCTCCATAGAGTGCTGTGACATCACAGCTCACAGCAACCTCCAGCTCTTGGGCTTAGGTGATTTTTTTTGCCTCAGCCTCCCGAGTAGCTGGGACTATAGGCACCGGCCACAATGCCCAGCTATTTTTTTGTTGCAGTTTGACTAGGGCCAGATTTGAACCCACCACCTCAGTATATGGGGCCAGTGCCCTACCCACTGAGCCACAGGCACTGCCTCCCCCCCCCCCCATTTTTTGGGACAGTCGCAAACTGTCGTGTTGGCACAGCTCCCAGCAACCTCAAACTCTTGGGCTTAAGTGATTCTCTTGCCTCAGCCCCCCAAGTAGTTGGGACTCTAGGCACCCAATATTGTGCCCAGGTCACGGGGTACCCCTCATAAATCACCCGAAGACCAAGTCCGACGCAAAAGCAAGATGTAGTTTATTCACAAGCTCAGGCTTGGGCTTCTCAGTTCCTGATGCAGCAGGAGAGCAGAGAAGCCCCAACCACAGAGGAAAGATCAGTTTTAAGAATACAGAAAAGAAAAAGGGATTGGAGATAGAGGCTTAGGAAACTGGATAATGTTTGATGTGGGCTGATTAGCCTAGGGGAAGGGTTTATTACTACTGGGGCGGTTATTGCTGGGGGCAGACATACTGGAGCTGGGGGTGGGGGAGGAAGCAGGTTGCCTATCACCTTTGGTATGCAAGCAGGTTGCCTATCACCTTTGGTATGCAGCTGCAAATTGAAGGCTGTGGGGCAAAGTGGGGTCAGTGAAGGCTGTGAGACAAAATGGAGTTAGTTTTAACAAAATGGAGTTAGCTTGATCCTTTCACAGCCACAATGCCTGGCTAT
>CAUYPK010101931.1:0-10414 GCA_963574355.1 Loris lydekkerianus | reverse complement strand
CAAAGAGACAGTGAAAGTGAAAGCAGAAGGCAGGACACCAGGAGGGGGAGAAAAGTCCCTGAAGCAATCTAGAGGAAGGTCTCCTGACTGACAAGGACAGCAGCATAGGCACAGGCCAGCAAAGAGGGAGGCACGTCAGACCAAGCAGACCCTGGGGACTGGTGATTTGGGATGGGGGTAGACAGAGCAGCCTGGTGCTGAGACAACAAGAGGGGGCACTTCTGTGACAGGTAGAGCAGAGGAGGACCAAGAGCTGGGGTGTTAGAGACTGGGGGACAGGGGAGTGTAACAGGGAAGAGGGAATTTCACCAGCAACAGAGGGGAGCAGAGATGGGAAAGAAGGCGGAAGAAATAATGTGAGATTTGGTCAGTGGAAAGATTGGGGAGAGCAACAAAAGGTGATACAAGTTTCCAGAAGGAATGGAGGGGAAAAAGGGAGAAAGAGCAGCAGGAAAGGGGGCAAGGAAATGCGGAGCACAAGCCCAGAGGGACACAGGGAAGAAGGGAAAAGCAAGAGCCTGGGAGAGAAGGTGAGGATGAGAGATGTCTAGACAATGGGGGAGGGAAACACAAGGGGGCCCTTCATTCACAGAGGGGTCCTGAGCCCACATGGGTCTTGAGGCGATTGTGTGTGATGATTAAGTTGTGACATAGTGTCTCCCCTATTTCTGGTGTAATAAGTTTACCATTTGCTGCAAAGGTACAGATGACATTGAGAATTACACAACTCCTGTCCATAATGCTCTTACATGAAATAATTTACAGCCTCCAGTTACACCCTGGATTCAGGCACAGGGCAGTGAATTGGCCCATTCAATTGTGGGTTACCCTCTTCCCTTTTCCTGAGATGGGTTAGCCAGTGGGGCAGTGTATGAGATAAGACGAAAAATCAAAGTGTTTTTTCTATAATACTTTTCACAATCAGTACATCAGTGAGCACTCAATACAGAATACATCAAATCTGGTCACTGACATGTGTGGGGTCAGTCCTCATCAGCATGCAGCTGTCCATCTGACCCCCAAGGGTGGTGCGAAAGAGAACTTGGTTATCACACTGTCTACCTTGGCTTGGGATTACACCCGCAGTTGTAGCACTCAGCTCCACAAGACTGCCCCACATCAGATGCCAGTCCTAGGTCCAAGGAAGGGACCTGAACTTCTGACTGAACAACTATAAATTGTGTTTTATGACCTGCCCTCATCTTTGTTTATTTGTTTGTTTGTTTGTTTTGAGACAGAGTCTCACTATGTAGCCCTCAGTAGAGTGCCATAGTGTCCCAGCTCACAGCAACCTCCAACTCTTGGACTTAAGCAATTCTCTTGCTTCAGCTTTCCAAGTAGCTGGGACTATAGGTGCCTGCCACAATGCCCCATTATTTTGTTGTTGTTGTTGTTGTTGTTGTTGTTGTTGTAATTGTCATTATTTTGCAAGCCTGGGCTGGGTTCAAACCTGCCAACCCCAGTATATGTAGCCAGTGCCCTAATCACTGAGCTACAGGTACCGAGCCTGCCTTCATCTTTTTTAAATTAGAAAGACTGGTTGAAAAACTCAGGGAAACATTTTACATGAGTTGCCTCATTTGATATAAAGCACATGCAGGAAGAGATAGAGGCAAGAACCTTTCTCTCAAGTTAATGAAAACCTAAGAGGAGATTTTTGGAAACCATGATTTTTGTCTGCATCTGAAGGGAGGGCCAGTCTGGGGGACTTCGTCCTCAACCAGTGGGATGTAACCCTATCTACACGTCCATACTATAAAAACTGATTTAGATTATTGGGCACCTTTCTGCGGGTGTCCCAGAGAAGTGGCCAGTATGAGAAAAACCACACATACATTAGTGACTAGAGGTAAAATATTCTCTGTTGAGTCGTACATTTTTTCCTTTTCAAACATTACAGGGAAGACGGTCCTAATTGGGGCTTCCCCTTATCTCAGGGCCTATAACTTAGAATGGTCTGTACCTGTTCCTGGCTGTTTCTGGTCCAGCAATTGTGCAGTACCTGTCAGCCTCACTCACACTCGTGGGACAGTGTGACATCCTTCCTCAAAAGTGTCACCAATTTTTACTTTTAGGCAACGTTTTTTGTCAACATACCCCTGTGGTGGTATTGTTCATAAAAACCACACACAGGCTGGGTGTGATGGCTTGTAATCCTAGCATTCTGGGAGGCTGAGGCAGGAGGATTCCTTGAGCTCAGGAGTTCAAGACCAGCGTGAGGAAAAGCAAGACCCTGTCTCTACCAAAAATAGAAAAACTAGCTGGGCATTGTGGTGGGCACCTATAGTCCCAGCTGCTCAGGAAGCTGAAGCCCCATAGTTTAGGTTGCTGTGAGCTGTGATGATGCCATGGCACTCTACCCCAAGTGACAGAGTGAGATTCTGTCTGAGGAAAAAAAACACCTCACACTCATTCCCACTAAAACCTTTATTTTGCTTCCACTCTTCTATCAAAATGCCCCCTATTAACTATCCTTTTATGATCCAATTAACAGTAAAATCAGTAAAATCTACATTATATCCTATTTATTGATTGATTGATCTCTGAGACAGACTCGCACTTTGTAGGGTATTGTGGCATCACAGCTCACAGCAACCTCAAACTCTTGGCTTGGGCTTAAGCAATTCTGTTGCTTCAGCCTCCCAAGTAGCTGGGACTACAGGCAACCACCACAATGCCTGGATTTTATTTTTGTTTTGTTTTTTTGTTTGTTTGTTTGTTTTATTTTATTATTAAATCATAGCTGTGTACATTAATGCGATCATGGGGCACCATACACCGGTTTTATAGACCATTTGACATATTTTCATCACACTGTTTAACATAGCCTTCCTGGCATTTTCTTAGTTATTGTGTTAAGTCATTTATATTCTACATTTACTAAGTTTCACATGTTCCCTTGTAAGATGCACCGAAGGTGTAATCCCATCAATCACCCTCCCTTTCCCCATCCTCCCCCCTCCCTCACCTTCCTCTCCCCCTTCCCCATATTCTTAGGTTATAACTGGGTTGTAGCTTTCATATGAAAGCCATAAATTAGTTTCATAGTAGGGCTGAGTATGTTGGATACTTTTTCTTCCATTCTTGAGATACTTTTTTTTTTTTTTTTTTTTCCAAATCTTGGTATTCTGGTCTTTTTATCCTTCAATTTACATGGCAAAACCCCCACTCAATGTGGTTCTAATCCCGTAGCACCTATTTACCTCAAGGATGATACACTGCAAAAAGGACAGTCTTTGCTTTTTTTGAAAGAGTCTCCCTAATTTTGTGCTGGAATAAAGTCATCCAAAGACAGGGCTGTTCAGCCCAGTGAGGGATGTGCTTTTCAGTCTAATATTAGGGAAAGTGGTAAGCAGCTATCTGGTCTTGCCCAACAAGGCCCTTCATGATAAATGGAAGAGAAAACAGGTTTGTAGGGTGGGTAGAGAGCAGGGAAGTTGGGGACACCAAAGAGGGCTAACTAGTTTGGCATAGGAAGGGCTCTTATCTCCTACCTACCCAAAGCCCACCACTGAGATGTTTTTATTGGACTGCGTGTGTTATGGTTAACAAGTCCTCCCTGTGGCCCAAGCTGACCTTTTCCCACAGAGGTAAGTCAGGCCAAATGGTGGTTTGAAGGAGACAACTTCCCTGGTGGTTAAGAGGGAGCCAAATATAAGAAGGCCTCCCACACCAAAGTGTAGGAGATGGTGTCAGGTGAGTCTGAGGACCCATACTATTATATAGCCTGCTGGAAGCCTGGTATGGTCTGGTTCTCCTCAGCTGTGGCTGCAGATTTCTCTTCGCTGGACTCCTCTGAAGACAGAGTCCTCTTTTCAGCAATTAATCTTTTAACTCCTACCATCCACTGACTGACCTTAGTCACATGGTCAACCACGAGTGAGCGGTGGATGTCATCTGCTGCATCCCACTGGTGGCCTGAAAGCTCTTGCACCAGTAGAGCCATCCTCTTCTTTACAGGCATTGACAACGTCCCTCCAGCCCACTGTTGCTGCAGCAGTGCCAGGTGTCAGTTGATGTCACCACATACCTGCTTCCTTGTGTGGCCACAGCAATCCTCCAATGCCTGTTCCAAAGGTCTCAGCACATCCTCCATCAGAGCCTCAGACTCAACTGGGAAACTTGTGGGCTCCACACCAGAGGCAGGATATCTCCCCACAGATGGGGGCCTCGGAACCTTACTTGAAGGAGGTGGAGGCCCCATTGGCGGGGGGCCAGGAAAAGTCTCTCTGGGAGATCCATCCTGGGGAGCGGCGACCCTCTTGGTGAGCAGCGTGCGCTTGGGCCCACCAGCCTGGGTCTGTAGCCCATATGAAAACTGTGGCGGATCGTTCCAGCCGCGCTCCTTGTTGCCTGGCTTCACGTACAGCTCTGCCATCGCCACTTCCCCATTCTTGAGATGCTTTACTAAGAAGAATATGTTCCAGCTCCATCCATGTAAACATGAAAGAGATAAAGTCTCCATCTTTCTTTAAGGCTGCATAATACTCCATGGTGTACATATACCACAGTTTATTAATCCATTCATGGATCGATGAGCACTTGGGCTTTTTCCATGACTTAGCAATTATGAGTTGGGCTGCAATAAACATTCTGCTACAAATATCTTTCTTATAATGTGATTTTTGGTCTTCTGGGTATATACCTAGTAGAGAAATTATAGGATTGAATGGCAGATCTATATTTTGATCTCTAAGTGTTCTCCAAACATAATTCCAAAAGGAATGTATTAATTTGCATTCTCACCAGCAGTGTAGAAGTGTTCCCTTTTCTCCACATCCATGCCAACATCCTGGCTTTTGTTGTTTAGAGACAAGGTCTGCCTCTGGCTCAGGCTGGTCTCAAACTCATGATCTCAGGGCAATCCACCCACCTAGACCTCCCAGATTGCTAGGATTATAGGCGTGAGTCACCACACCTGGCCCTCTCCAATATCTTTAAATCTTACTCTAGTCATTAATTGTCCCCTTCCAGTCAAGCTTGCTCACTTACAATGCACTGTTCTTTCTCAGCCATTTTCAGATGTCTAAATCCCATTTTCAAATTTCAGTCTTCCATCTTTCTCTTCCTGTCATCTGCTTATTTCACAGGTGATCATTTTTTCTTCTCTTTTTCTTTGGAGGCATATCTCTAAACTTTAGAAATCACTTTCTTTTATATCTTTGTTGTCACCTTTATCTTGTTGTACCTGTCATGGCCTGTAAAGAAGACTCGGACCCCACTTCAGGTATAAATCAGATAATGATTTATTACACCTGCGCAGGGGACCGCTGCTCCAAAAACCAGGCGGTCCCGAAGTGAGGAGCAGGCTGATTTTTATACCCTTTTTGTGCTGCATGGCAAGCAAGCAAGCACAAAAGCAGAATGTGGTGGTTAGCATGGGGTGGGGTTATAGTGTGGTGGTTGGCACAGGGACAGCTTGGGAAACTCAGCTTGGTAGCTTAAAAAATTTGGTTTGGTTAAGTTTCCATTGTTTGGTCATGGCTAGGGGTTTTCGGGAACTTCCTTGTTCTGAAACCTGTTCTTGGAATTAACTCGACGGGGGGACACGCAGGGGACTAAGGCTGGGACAGGCTGAGACAGACTCGGGCCTTTTGGGGGGCTGGTAGTCTATTACAATCTCTTACCAGTTTTTTCAGTGGTGTCTCTGGAATTGTATTCTCAGAAGGTGGGAGTGTCCCATGATTTGTTCCTTGAACTACTTATCATCTCTGTCCATACCCACTGCCTTTCCTTGTCATGTCATCTCATGATTTAAACTCCTCCGACATGTCTCCACTTCCCCCGAAGCCCTAGTGTTATGGCCAAGAGAGAACATCTTACATGGGAAGACTTTCCCCTCTCAGGGATCCTGGCATAGAAAGGTGGTGAGAATCAACATTTCTTAGTACTGAACACCATATTTTTTAACATTCAGGATTGACCTGTGAAGATTGACGTTGGGTGAGGAAGGAGCCCAGATCAGAAGGAAGAGGAAAGAAAATGAGTCTGGAATGGTTCTTGCTCAGTTGCAGTGATATTCTCAGTGGATAGTATGTGTCTTTCTCCTTTCTCAAATGCTAGGCATTGGAGTTGCTGATCTTCTCTGACCTGAGCCATTCTAAGGGATATGTTTCCTTCCACTCTCCCATGCCTTCCTTCAGTTTTTGTCATCTCCACATTGAAACCATGTCACTGTAACCCAGTGACAATGGTAGGCCTAGACTAAGGAGGACAAATACCAGTTAACTCCTGGTTAACTGCAAGTTCTCAACAAAAAGGAGTAAGTCAGTTTCACTCCCAAGATAGATGGGAAGGTATTAATTGATTTCTTGCTTAACTAACTCACTCCCTGGGAAATAGACCAGGAAGTACCAGCTGTCCCTGGACATACCTTTAAATAATAACAGGTGAGGAAAGTACTGAAACAGATGTATGACTAACCGCAAAGCTCTGCTTCTGTACATTACTTGCTTACCAACCTGGGTGCACCTGGGCAGCCTGTGTGCCAACCAGGATGCAGGCCAACCCTTAAAAACCTGACCCCTTAAGCAGTCAAGGCTGCTCTCCAAACCCCTACATTAGGTGTGAGGCAGTCACCGGCCACTCTTTAACAAAGAACTCTTCTGCTAATTCAGCTGAGTGGAGGTGTGGTCTTTGAGAGCTCCTGGACACAACACCATGACCTTGTGAAGTGGCTCCATTGGGCACAGTCCTGGGAAGGGCTTCACTATCAGCCCTACGTTACATAGGACATGTAGCCCTGTGGTTTCAGTGTGGTAGGGCAGCAGGGACTGTTCAGCGGCTACATCTGGGTGCACTGCCAGCTCTCTGTAGAGGAGAATTAGACCAGCTGCACATGGAAGTCATGGGATAACGTGGTACATTCTGGAAAGGGAATCATCTTAGCAGACACCTTTTCTGCCTGATTTTTTACTCTATTTCAAGCTAAATTGAATCAATTACTATATCAAATATTTCATGACCAAGAATAATATGGACAGACATCAGTGATACAGAGTGTTTTATTCCATGATATTTTAAAATACTGTATCAGCTTGGCACCTGTGGCTTAAGCGGCTAAGGCGCCAGCCACATACACCTGAGCTGGCAGGTTCGAATCCAGCCCAGGCCTGCCAAACAACAATGACGGCTGCAACCAAAAAATAGCCGGGCGTTGTGGCGAATGCCTGTAGTCCCAGCTAATTGGGAGATGGAGGCTAGAGAATTGTTGAGCCCTGGAGTTGGAGGTTGCTGTGAGCTGTGAGGCTACAGCACTCTACCCAAGATGACAGCTTGAGGCTGTCTCAAAAAATAAATAAACAAAATAAAATATGGTATCAACATAAATGTCTGGGAGCAGGAGATTGGTTCAGTCATTCTGAGTGTTTCCATCCCACAGAGGTTTCCTGTTCTTTCAGGGATTCTTTTTTTTTTCACAGACAGACAAGATCTTTGTTATGCAGACAGGAGTGCAGGGGCCAGATCACACTCACTGCACCTTCCAATTCCTATGCACAAGTCATCCTGTCTCAGCCTCCCAAGTAGCTGAGAGTGCAGGTGCTCATCCCTGCCCCTGGCTGCTTGTTTTTTCTGTTGATACAGGGAGTCTTGTGATGTTACCCAGGGTGGGTTGAACTTTTGTCTTGAAACAATCCTCCTACTTTGGCCTTCCACCGGGCTTGGATTTGCAGACATGAGGCACATGCATGACTGGAGAAAATTCTTCAGTGATGGTTTCATTGTGATATTTTATATACAAGTTTCAAGTTATAGCTTTACAGGTAATATATTTCATAATATGTTCATGGCATTTAGCAAGCTGTCTGTTTTCTTGTTCTTTTCAAAATTATTTTCCTGTTCCTTCAACTTACATAGCACATATGGTTCATATGCACAGATCCCTGTGTTCATGGAGTGTATGCTCTGTGGATAAGGAGGCTCTAGCCTATTCTGAATCCAGCACTGAAAACTAAGGCACGGAGTCATGCATTCATGAGGGCTGAGATCAGCCTGTGCCCCACAGAGGGATGAGGGAGCTGTGTTCTGCCTGGGTATCATCTGTGCCCTAAGGGGAGTTCAGTCCAGCCCAGATTTTCCTGCTAAAGTGTAGGAGTGGGCTTCACTGGAAGGGGAGGCGGTTCTGAAAAAATGTTCAGAAACTCTGCTTGGTCTTCCTATAGTAGTTATTCTGGACAACCCCTGGCTCAGTGGGCAGCGAGGGCTGTCTTTGCACAGACACGTCCTGTTATTTCAGGGGATGTGTATATACACGTGTGAGTGTGAACATACGATGTGTATGAATGGGGGAATGGGTCATCAAAGGCACATCATCAATTTATATAAATTTTATGTTTTTTGACCATTGCAATTTTATGTTGAATATTTTCCATGGCCCTTAAATTGTTCTACGTATATATGTTTGCTTTTTGTTAAGGTGGTCCAATTTCAGTGAAACCTGTCACCGAGGACATTTCAAATAATATGATTTTCAGGGCTATAGAAATATCAGTTATACTTTACTACAAAGAAATATAAAATACATTAGTTCAAAGTAAGGTGTAAAAAGAAATTTTAAAAATGAACATTGGGCTCAGCACCCATAGCACAGTGCTTACGATGCCAGCCACATACACTGAGGCTGGTGGGTTCGAACCCGGCTCAGGCTAGGTAAATAACAATGACAACTTCAACAAAAACTAGCCAGGAACTGTGGCGGGAACCTGTAGTCTCAGCTACTTGTGAGGCTGAGGCAAGAGCATTGCTTAAGCCCAAGAGTTTGAGGTTGCTGTGTGCTGCTGTGATGTCACAGCACTCTACCAAGGGTGACATACTGAGACTCTATATCAAAAATAAATAAACAAAAATAAAAATAGTAAACTCACTGGGTGTGGGGGCATGTGTCTATAGTCCCAGCTGCTCTGAACTCCAAGGCAAAAGGATCTCTTCAACCCAAGAGTTTGAGCTTGTTGTGAGCTATGACACCATAGCACTCTACCCAGGGCAACAGAGTGAGACTCTGTCCAAAAAATAAAAAATAAAAAGAAAGTAAAAGAGATCACCTTTATCCATAAAACAAAACGTGACATTAAAAAAAAGAACCAACAAGAGCGGTGCCTGTGGCTCAAGGGAGTAGGGTCCTGGCCCCATATGCCGGAGGTGGCGGATTCAAACCCAGCCCCGGCCAAAAATAAATAAATAAATAAAAAAGAACCAACAAACATATCTTTAGAATATTGAAAGCATACTATAGAAAATGCATTATGCCTGTGATATCATGAGATATATAAATATGTATGCTTTCATGTATGGTTCATGGTTTATAATTTCCATTGTTCTTGGAACCGTCTTTTCTTATCCCATAGGGACATTTTAGGCTTCAAAAGCAGAAGCCTAAATGTCTCAGAAACAAGCTGTCTCTGACCCTCTCTCTAGTGAAAAATTTTAGAGTTCGTAAATGAGGGTGATATTTAGAGACAGATTGAGTGGCATGAGCATGGTGGGACAATTGTAAGTAAAAACTAATTTCTTTATTAATATGAAAAATCAGTGCATATTAACATCTTTAGGGACAGCTTTGGGATAGTACAAGATAGTGAAATGTAATTTCGTTTTTTTTTTTTTTTTTGAGACAGAAACTCACTATGTTGCCCTCAGTAGAGTGCTGTGGCATCACAGCTCCCAGGAACCTCAAACTCTGGGCTTAATCGATTCCCTTGCCTCAGCCTTCCAAGTAGCTGGGAATACAGGTGCCCACTCCAGCACCCGGGTATTTTTTGGTTGTTGTTGTCATTGTTGTTTAGCAGGCCCAGGCTGAGTTTGAACCCACCAGCCCCGGTGCATGTGGCAGGTGCCCTAACCACTGAACTACAGGCACCAAGCCTAGTTTGACTTTTTAAGATATCAGTATTTTATCCTGAAATCCCTCAACGTGGTTAGAAAAGACATTGTTAATTGCGCATTTCATTGCTTTCTTACTGACCTATAACTCACATGGTACAGTGTACAGTGGCTCACCCCTGAAATTTTAGCACTCTGGGAAGGGGACATAGGGACTCAGTCCAGGTCAGGAATTGAAGACCAGCCTGAGCAAGAGCAAGATTACTCTACTAGGCTCGGCGCCTGTAGCTCAAGCAGCTAAGGCGCCAGCCACATACACCTGAGCTGGCAGGTTCAAATCCAGCCTGGGCCCGCCAAACAACAATGACTCTGCAACCAAAAAAAATAGCTGGGTGTTGTGGCGGGCACCTTGGGAGGCAGAGGCAGGAGAATTGCTTGAGCCCAGGGGTTGGAGGTTGCTGTGAGCTGTGTTGCCATAGCACTCTACCCGGGGGGGGGGGGGGGGCCGGTTGGGGCCCGGCCCCATTAAAATAAAGAGATAACCCTAAAAAATATAGCAAAGGTCCAAACCACGGTTGTGGGCGCGGGCCCTGGT
>CAUYPK010101925.1:0-46561 GCA_963574355.1 Loris lydekkerianus | reverse complement strand
TTTGGTCTTCTGGATATATACCTAGTAGATGAATTGTAGGATCGAATGGCAGGTCTATTTTTAGATCTCTAAGTGTTCTCCAAACATCTTTCCAAAAGGAATGTATTAGTTTGCACTCCCACCAGCAGTGTAGAAGTGTTCTCTTTTCTCCACATGCACGCCAGCATCTCTGGTTTGGGGATTTTGTGATATGGGCTAATCTTACAGGAGTTAGAGATAACTTAAAGTAGTTTTGATTTGACTTTCTCTGATGATTAAGGATCATGAGAATTTTTTTCATGTGTCTGTAGGCTGTGTGCCTGTCTTCTTCAGAGTAGTTTCTCTTCAAGTCCCTTGTCCATCCTGAGATGGGATCACTTTTCTTTTCTTGCTAATACATTTGAGTTCTCTGCAGATTCATCAACAGAATTTTTAAAAGCCAAGTTATCATCTCAAAAACCTTGGAAAAAAGCATTTTACAAACTCCAAGACTGTTTCATGATAAAAATACTCAACAACCTAGGAATAGAAGGGAAGCTTTTCAACCTTATAAAGAGCATCTATGAAAAACACACAGCTAACATAATACATAATACTTTATGGTGGAAGATTAGGCATTTTCCACCTAAGGTCAAAAATAAGACACTCTCATACTTTCTTCATAATTCTACTGGAAGTACTAGCCATGGCAATTAAGAAGGATAAGGACATAAAAGCCCCCTAGATCATGAGGGATATTGTTTTTGTTGCTGTTGTTGTTGTGCCCTTTCCTTGCTTTGTAATCACAGCTTATTACAATGAATTAAGGAAGATTCCTTCCTTCTTGATAGTATGGAACAGTTTCAGTAGGATTCGGTGCCAGTTTTTTGTAGGTCTGGTAGAATTTGCTGTGAATCCATCTGGTCCTGGGATTTCTGTTTTTGTGAGATATTGTTTCGATCTGTTTTGTGAGATTACTGTTTCAATCTTATTGCTCCATATTGGTTCTTTACAACTTCTATTTCTACCTGATTCAAATTTGGGAGGTTGTATGTTTCCAAAAATTTATCTTTTTCCTCTAGATATTCTAGTTTGCACGAGTAGAGGTTTTCACGGTATTAGTGTGTGAAATTTTGTATATCTGTAGTATCAGTTGTAATATCTCTGCTCTTTCATTTCTGATGAACTTATTTGAATCCTTTATGTTCTATTCCTGGTTAGTCTAGCTAGTGATTTTATTTGTTCAGAGAGCAAACTTTTCACTTCATAGCTGATCCTTTGTATTGTTTCTTTGGTTTCAATTTCATTTAGTTCATTGTAATCTTTGTTATTCTTTTCTTAAGCTACTTTTGGGTTTGGTTTGTGTTTCTTTTTCTAGTTTCTTGACATTAGGTTGTTCATTTGTGATCTTTCTGTCACTTTGTTACAGGCATTTAGTGCTACACACTTCCCTCTTAGCACTGCCCCTGTTGTATCCCAGAGATATTAGTAGTATGTGCCACTTTTGTTATTCAACTGGAAATTTTCTTTTTATTTCCATCTTGATTTCATCATTGTTCCAAGGATTGTTCAGCTACAAGTTTACTGTCTGACATAGGAACATTCTCCTGGACACTGGCCTAAGCTAAGTATTTATGACTAAGACCCCAAAAGCAAATATAGCCACAACAAAAATAAATGGAAGTTAATTAAGCTAAAAAAATTCTCCACATCAAAGCAAATAATCAAAAGAGTAAATAGGCAATCTACAGAATGGGACAAAATATTTACAAACTATACCTCTGACAAAGGACTAACAACCAGAATCTAAAAAGAACTCAAATAAATCAGCAAGAACAAAACAACCTCATAAAAAAGTGGGCAAAAGACATGAAGTAATTTTTTTGTTTGTTTGTTTGTTTTTTGGGGAACGGCTGGGGCTGCGTTTGAACCCACCACCTCTGGCATATGGGATGGTGCCCTACTCTTGAGCCACAGGCATCACCCCAGACATGAACTAAATTTTTTTCAAAATAAGATATATAAATGGCCAACAAACATATAAAAAATATGTAAATATGTAAATCAGTAATCATCAGAGAAATGAAAATTAAAACTACAATGAGATACCACCTTACCCCTGTCAGAACAGCCTTACTTAATAAGTCATAAAACAATAGATGTTGGCACAAATTTGGTGAAATGGAAATGTTTATACACTGTTGGTAGGAATATAAATTAGTAAACCTCTATGAAAACAATATAGAGATTCCTCAAGGAACTAAGTGTAGAACTACCATTAGATCCAGCAATCCTACTACCAGGTATCTACTCTAAAGAAAGGAAGTCATTGTATCAAAAAGACACAGCATCTGAATGTTTATTGCAGCACACTTCACAAGCGCAAAAATGTGGAATCAACCTAAATGCCCATCAACTAGTGAATGGATAAAAGAAAAGTGGTATGTATATACCAGGGAGTCCTACTTAACCATAAAAAGGAATGAAATAATGTCTTTTGCAGCTACTACAATGGAACTAGATGTCATTATCCTAAGTTAATTGTTGCAGGAATAAAGAGCTAGATGATGGTATATATGATTGTAAAGTGATATCATGGACATTGAAAACTCAGAAGAGGAAATGTGGGTAGGGGTAAGGAATAAAAATTACCCATTAGGTATAATGTATGTTACTCTGGTGATGGGTACACTAAAAGCCTATTGTAAGCATTGTACAATTCATCCATATAACAAAAAACACTTGTACCCTCTACATCTATTGAAAAATTTTTTTAAAGTGCAAAACTTATAATCTGAAAACAACAAAACACTGTTGAAAATATTAATGAATATCTACATAAATGAAAACAATTCCTATATTTATGGATCAAAGGACTTAATATTTTTAAGATGAAATAATGCCCAATTGAGATATAGATTTCACAGCATTCTCTATTAGAATTCTAGCTGACTCCTTTGTAGAAATTGTCAAGCTAATTCTTGGGAAAATATTCATAAATATATGCCATAGATAAAAATGTCTTGAAAAAAAGATCAAAGTAAGAGGACTCATATTTCCCAATTTCAAAATTACTACAAACAAACATTAATCAAGACAGTGTGATATTGATACAAGGATACACAGATAGATCAAAAGGGTAGAATTTGGAATCTAAATCCATGTGTGTATGGTCATCTGATTTTCAACAGAGATTCCTTGGTCATTCAATGGGAAAATAATAATTGTATTGACAGTTGGTGGTATCACACCTTAATAGTCACATGCAAAAGAATAAAATTGTGCCTTTACATCCTATCATAAACAAAATTAATTCAGCACGGATCAAAGACCTACATGTAAGTGCTAAAACTGTAAAACACTAAGAAGAAAATTTAGGAATAAATCTTCATGACTCTGGATTTGGCAATAGATTTTTAGGTATGTCGTTAAGAGTATTAGCCATGAAAGAAAAAAATTGGATTTCAAAAGTAAAAACTTTTGTGCTTAATGGGCACTATTAGAAAGGAAAAGACAGCTTACAGAAAGAGAAAATATCTCAATCACTTATTTAATAATAGAATTTTGTCTAGAATACACAGACAACTCAAAGGACTCAAGAATAGAAAGAAAATTACCTAATTTTTCAAATGGGCATAGGATTTGAATACACAACTCTCTAAAGCCTGATATTATTAGCCACAGGGGAAATGTAAATAAAAACCACAAGGACATTCTACTTCATAACAACTAGAATTGCTAGAATGAAACAGTCAGATAATAAAAAGTGTAAGCAAGAATGTAGAAAGATCAAAGCCCTCATGCCCTGTTGGTGGGAATGTAGAACAGTGCTTTCGCTTTGAAAAATCCTCTGGTGGTTCCTCGAATTGTTATATCTAGAGATATCATAAGACACAGCAATCCCACTAATGGTTATAGAACCAAGAGGAGCAAAAACATACATCCAAACTAAATCTTACATGTGAATATTTATAGCAGTACTATGTTCAATAGTGAAAAAAAGGAAATCCTAAATTTTCATCAGCTGATGAATGAATAAACAAAATGTGTGTCCAATACAATGGTCATAAAAAGATGTGAAATACTTACATGTGCTGCGACATTAATGAACCTTGAAAACCCTAGGCTAAGTGAAAGAAGCCAGTCACAAGAAAACACATATCATGTGATTCCATTTATATAACATGTCCAACATAGGCAGACCAACAAAGACAAAAAATTGGTGGTTTCTTAGGGCTGGAGACAGGAATAGGGAGGAAATGGTTAAATGTTATCAGGTTTCTCTTTGAGACAATGTAAATGTTCTGAAATTTACTGTGGTGGTCCTAGCACTGTAAATACACTAAAGATCAGTGATTTGTACTCTTCAGGTGGGCAAACTGTATGGTCTGTGAACTATGTCTCAACAAATCTTTAAAAAAGTCTACTTTTCAACACATCAGTTAAAGAATTGTGCAATATTTAGAAAAATTGAAAGAGCACATGACCAAATGTTTTTCCCGTGAAAGCTTATGCTAATCATCCCTCTGTTCCCGATTCATTAACATGTAATTCATCGGCATGGCTTCCAAGGCTCCCATTTGCTGACTAAGGAGACTGAGAAACCCTTTCTCTTGGTGAACCTTGGTTAGATGCTTTTCTTTTTTCCCTCTGAACCATGAAGCTGTGCTCGACAACATTAGTTTTAACTTAGTTCTGGAAAGGTTCATTTCCAGTTTCAAACTCAGATCTCAAGACTTGCCAGGGAGTCTTAGATTTTGTAAAAATGTAGAACATATTATTTCCTTTGATTTAAATGATGAAACAGATTACATATGACACTAATGAGCAAGATAGCAAGTTCATATTTCTGAGATTCTTAGCCATATGTAAATTAGTACACAGTGCCCCAAATATGCTTTATGCTAGTCCTCTTTCTTTCTTTCTTTTTTTTTTTTCTTTTTTTTTTTGGCCGGGGCTGGGTTTGAACCCGCCACCTCCGGCACATGAGACCAGCACCTCACCCCTTTAAGCCACAGGCTAGTCCTCTTTCTTGTAAGGCATTGGTTTGTATGAGGTGGGCTGCCACCTAAGTACTGCCTAGAAAAAGCAGGAGGAACAGTGATTCAAGGATTTCTACCGACTTACTCTCAAGCACTAACCCTCTGCTGGCCTCTTTATATAAGTTATGCCTGAGGGAGAAAAATTAAAGCAAAATGTACGGGAGGAGGGGGCTTATGGAGAAAGAGATAAAAAGAAATGGAAGTCACTATAGTGATATTTACTTGCAGAATTGAAGTTCTGCAGAGACACTGACTCAGGGGTATTTAGGAGGCACTGGCTGCCTCAAATCCCAACATTCACAGCACGTGAGTGTACCATGGAATAAATTACTCCTTCAGCTGTTTGTTTCAATAGTAAGCATGGTGTTGCTCTCAGAACATAAAACCATGTGCTAATTTCCCTCCCTCTGGAAAGTTCACTATGTTTTCTGGGTTTTTCCTGTTGTCAATTGTATGTTTTGAATGCATACAAGTGGGAAGAGGATTGCCAAAAGAAGTATTATGGCTTAACATAGTGATATGCAAGATATATTTCACATCCTTTTATTTTCCTAGCCCTCTCCATCTATACCTAATAGGAATAATTCCAAAATCTTTGCAAAACCCTGCCAAGATGCTTTATTCTTAAATCAAATTAAAGATTAACTTGCTAGTGCCTAGCTCCTCCTCTGACCTAATGGAAACCTTCCTATTATTATTAAACAAAAAACAGCTTTAAAACCCTTTCCACTGCTGGGGTATAGCCATTCTTACTCCAACTACATGTCCAGTGAGTCACTGCACATAAATAAGATTTACCAAGAGAAAGGGAGAAGCTGAAGCTGAAAATCATTCATCCCAGTGAACTAATGGTACTTAGAACTCCAACCTCCTCCTCCTCTCTACACACATGTACACACACATACACACTTTTGCACTTTTGACTGAGGCTGGGAAAGGATTTAAAATGTGGGCAAGGCTAATAACAAATTCAGATGTGGGGCAGCTACTTGGTGTTCTTTCTTGCACTGCAGCCAAACTGGCCTTAGACAGAAAGCTGAAGAAATCTCAGTTTTCAACATGCACAGAATTGAAAAGTTCAGAGAAATAGTTGTTCTTCTTTTCCACAAATGCTAAGGGTGATATTTTTATTTTTTTCTGTGATAATAATAACCACAATTATAACAAGATCAAATAGTTATCAGGGAGCATGATGTGCTAGACCCCGATCTAAGTCCTTCATGGAGATAATCTCTTTTAACCTACACCCCCTCCAGGGATAGGTCACTTTATTACTTAACTTAGCAAACTCAAAAACTGTGTGTAGGGAGATTTAGCACTTTGTGCAATGTCACATTGCTGATCTTGTACAAAGAAGACTTGAATCAAAGGAACTGACCTTCAAGGTCAAGGGCCTCACCCGCATGTGGCAATAAAATGATATCTGGGGCGAGTGAACAAAACACAAGGCCTGCACTTCAGTTCACCAACAATTTATTGAAATTCTTCTGTGTACATTGAGAATCATAGACTCCAAATATAGTTTTTCTACCCATATTAAAATTTAACCACTAGAATTAAATATGGAGGGAAAAGAAAATTTACTTAATTTATAATTAGAACTTACTTGTAGCTGAGAAGAAAGTCTTCTAATTATATGCACAATATTTAATTCATAAAGATATAAGAAAAACACAGGTGAGACTGGGATTCCAGATTGATAGACATTATATAAACATGACCAAAGGGTCCCATGTAAAGTACTATAAGAAAACATGACTCCCTGCCAAAGAGTCATAACCAAGTTGCTGCCTAAAAATAGATCAATCATATGATTTAAACAGTTCCTCTAGAGGATAGGGAGGGGACACGAAGCAACAGGATTATTTAAAATATTAAAAAATCCTTCTAGAAGTTTGAGAACAAACGCAGCTTTAACAATGTGGGCATCAAGCCCAAAACTGCCAAGTCGCCTTTGGGGATAAAGACATTTAACTATGTCCCCGGGTGTATAACAAAATAGATTGCTTTCCTCTTCTTCTGCCTCCCCTGTAATAAATAGTCAAAGATGCATCGTGTGAAAATAATGCATTTGGGCTTTGAGGCCATCTGCTGACACTGAGAATCTGAAATGGGCTGACTCATGGGTCTTGTGAATTTTTTCCTCATTGTCCTGATTAATAAGTTTGGCTGAAGTCAAGTTATGAGAAAACCAGTTGAGAAAGGATGGATGATTGCTCTCTCTTTTTAGAAAATACCACCCACCCTTCAATTACACATGCAGTAATTTACAACAACAAATTGATATTTTGTTGGACTTCACTAACAAGAAGAGTAGCATTGTGGCAATTTTTTAAAGAGAAAATGTGGAAGTATTATCAGGTTGTAATTGGCCATGTATTCCTAACCCCATTAGAGTGGCCATTAAGGCTGGAGACAGGTTGACTTGAGTAGACATGAAGTCATGATGCTTTGAACCTGACAGATTTAAACTGAACATCTGGATTTGTCAGTTAATGACAGTGGAATCCTGGGTAAATTATTTAAACTTCTCTGAACTTTATTACCTTATTTGTAAAATGGGGATTATATATACAGTTATTACACTGTGAGTTACTTTAAGGATTAAAGATATCACATATTTGCCTAGTGACTAATACTAATTCACATTACAAACAACTGATTGTTTATCTGATGAACAGATTGGCTTACAGTATGGATATTAATCAAGATGTTCCTTGGACTCACTGAGATTGCTACCAGAGTTTTGGAAGTCTTTTGAAGAAATAACTGCTTTAGCTAAGCTTGTTGGACTCAAAGGAGACTCAATTTTTTTTTTTTTTTTTTTTTTTGGTCTTGCAATATACTAAGTATGTGATACAATAAAGAGTAATTTGAAGCCCACATGGTTAGCCTGTTATGTGTAACAAACCATTACTTATCCATCAAATATTTACTTAGCTTTCATTGCATTGGGTAACATTGGCATTACAGAAGGTAACCCCAAAACATAATACTTTCCCCTCATACAAGTTGCATTTGTGAGATGGGGTGAGGGGAGAGGAACCAAGCTAGTTAGTTGGAGAAGCAAGAGATGAAGGCTACCAGGAACTACAAGGTAGGTTTACAGATGGGCTATGTGTGAATTGATCTAAGAAAGAACAGCCATTTGAAGTAGATCTCCCTTTATAAAATGCAAAAAGTGTTTTTCAGATTATTTAAATTTTATAATATCCTGGCTAGCGATTTCTAATTTTAACTCAGTTTTTGCTAAATTATTCTAGTGATTTTTTAATCCAAAAGTGTTGCTATATCTCCCAGGAACACCACCAGTAATTCAGTAGTATAAACCAAATGCATTTTAAGTTTTTCATAATATCAGTAAGAATTGAGGAAAGAGATTTCACCCCCAAGACATTTGAGGTAGAATTAAGATAACCCCTAATACCTCAGCATGTGACAGTATTTGAAGATGGGGTCTTCAAGGAGGTAAATAAGTTTAAATGAGTACATTTAACTTAAATGGGGACTGTTATATTCATAACGTGCTTTATTTCAAAACGTGTGGGCCCTAATTCAATACCACTAACAACCTCATAAAAAGGTATTAGGATAAATATAGACAGAGGAAAAACTGTGAAGACACTGGGAGAAGAGAAGATGACCATCTGCAAATCAAGGAAAGGACTCCTCAGAAGAAACCAGCCCTGCTGACTCCTTGACTCTGGACTTCCAGCCCCCAACATGGTGAGAAAATAAATTTTTGATATTTAAGCCACTGAGTCTGTGATCATTTGTGTGTGACAATTATAGGTAATTAATTCAGCTCCCAAATAATAATAAAGCCATTTATCTATTTACCTTCTTAGTCACTTATTTTTCAGGTTATTTTATTTCAGTTCATAAAGTGGTATGAACATTATTTAACATTTATGAAAAAATTTCAGCCATCACCCTCTATGGTGCCAAAGATGTGCCATTCTTACCCCCAATACCCTTGGTTCTTTCCTTTTTGGAAGAAAGGTAAGGTATCTAAATTTTTTCTTTATGAAAGAGCAATGTTCTTCCCATTATACAATACTCTATTTTCAGTTGAACTACTCTGAAAACAAAATAACATTTCCACTAAAGTTGATCTTTGTAGAAATAGAAAAAACTGGCTATTAATTATTTTCTCAATTTTTCATTTATCTCTCACTTCTCTTTCCTGCATCCTCCAAAAAAATATGGGTGAGTGGGTAGGGTAACAGGTTAATAAACAGTATCTGTCAGCAGGAAATGATTTGGGATGGTATCAGTTTTTTCTCATTCATATTTCAGAGTTTAACAGAAAGTTGGAATGCTAGACCAGAAGAGCAGGAAATTCTTCACAAGCCCCCACTTCCACATCTGCTGTCTCTTTTTAAATCCATCTGCTGAAGTTCAACACTGTCCCCAAGTTTCCCAGTTCATTTGTCAATAGGCAATTCCTTGCTACCAATCCTGTATTTTTTGTAGGCAAAAGATCCCCAACTCCTTTATTTTCTCAGGAAGCTTTGAACTATACAAATGTTTGCAGAGGTAATGAGAATGGAACACCATGTTTGAGAGGTAGTGAGAATGAGAAGCACACACAGACCCACACAGTTACTAGACTGTTATAAGGTGGTTTATTTCAAAACTTCTTCTTAATCATTGTCGCCTGTAATCCTCAAGACAACTGCATCAATAGGTGGTCAATTACTGTCCTGGTTAGCAGGGTATAAATGAAGGGGAAACCAGTGGCAGAAATGTTAACTGACTCACTCACAGGCAGGCAGACCTACCGTCCGGTCTCCTATTGTCATCTAGAACTTTCCCTTATGTAAAAGTATATAAATGTTGTGCTCGTGTGCACATATATTTGACCTTTTCTGACAATTTGAATATATCAGCTATTTTTGTAATCTAATAGTTTGATTGAAATTACTGATCAATCAAATGGAAAGAGTTACTTTGGTTGTCTATGTAACCACCGCCTTAGGGCCTGTAGAACATGGAACACAGGTGTGCTTTGTTATGCCAGCGGGGTTCAGGGCAATTAATGTTCGCTTTCTTCTGTCGCCTACTTAGCATAGAGCAATGCTGGCCTTTTTGAATATCCTCATGTGATCCTTGATTGCATTACAAAATGTGATCAAAAGACTCCACCTCAATGGGCATGATTGTGCAGCTTGCTAAACTCAATGGCAATCTATTTAAATATGATACTCTGCAGGAGAACGCCTTCAAAGAAACAGCATAACAGGCAGTTTATCATTTCCATGCGAGGCATTTGGAGTTATTGCCTCTTGAAAGTATTGGGGCAAACAAGGATAATGCCGGTGAAAGAGTTAAAATGTGATATGATCATAAGGCCTACTCCTTATGTACAATGCTAGTTATGTCCTAGAGTTAATAGCTTGGTGGTCCCCTCTTAACACAAATCAGCCTTCCAGAGGAAAGGAATGGGTGTGGGTGGTAAGGAAATTAGGATCGTGGATTCGAGACAATAATGCATCTGAGATAATAGAGTAGATGATGCAAGCACCTTACTATTCAGTGTGTGGCAGAGTGCCGCTAATTCACTAAAAAGCTAAGTCAGGCAAATATAAATTAAAGCATGTGCAGGATTGGATTGTAAAAAAAAATAAGAGCAATTAGCACTGCAGTTTGTGCACATCTGCAATAATCCTGTTTGATGCATCTTCTATTAATTTATTTTATGGGAAGAAAAAAATCAGGTCAACAGAAGGAAATGCACAGATTTTGGCCACTACAAAGCATTTCTAAACATTGACTAAGTTTGCTATGTAAATCTGTCAAATGTCCTACTTTAATCCCAGGATGGAGAAGCAAACTGCCTCTTCTTTGTAGAGCTGTGATTTTTAAACTTACGAAGTTTAGTTTTCAGAACTGTGTTAATGGTAACTTTGGTTCATACACCCACCTATAAATAGGCTTCCCATATTTATAAGCGAAATTACATTAAATAGTATGTTTAATAATTCCATTTATTTACACTTAACTACAAGTCAATCAAATCTGTAATTTGTAACATATTATATGAAAAATTATAAATATACTCCTAAATGTGTAAATACTCCAATTATATACTTTTTATTGAACAAGATAGTAAACATTTCTATATTGCAGTACAGGAAAACAACATTTTAGCTCTAAACTAACACATAACTATTCAATCAGTGTGAAAAGTATTTCTAGAATGTAACAACTAATCCTTTCCAAATTATAAAAATAATTTAACTCCTAGCCTGATACGTTGTTAAATATTTCTCACTAAATATTTGATATTTAGCTAGTAATTTCTGGAATCACTATCATGGGCAGGTAATCAATTTTCAATAAGTTAAACTGCATTAATATATAGAGAGATGGATGTTTCTTAAATACATCATCCATATTTTTATGATCAGTTTGCTTTTGAAACAAATCTCTTTTTAAAATGAAAAAGGAGGTAAATCTATATCAAAAACAAGAAAATGTTCTTCTTAGTTTTTAAATTAGCAGCAGTCTATGCTTTCTAATTCATGTAAATTCATCATTAGCTTCCTGATTCCAAATGTGTTTACATTTAAGTAGCTGATACACATTTGGATATTAGCACTTTTCATTTACAACAAAAGCAAATATTTTGGCTGTGAATGAAGTAATATATTATCGACTGATTAATTATCATAATTTAGATGAAAACCCCAGCTCAACAGAAATACATTAAAAAGCATATCATATCCATTGTGGTGATAATGCACATTAAATAATATCAAGAAGCATGGTGTCCAATCCAAAAAGATATTTTGATATATGTTAAGCTTAATTATGATAAAAAGTTATGGATTGAATAATTTGTTTAAAAATAAAACCACTTTTGATATAAATACTGTTATTAAAAATCCAAACTATGTTTTCTGTACTAAATAATAAATATTAAAATGAAAACAAGAAGCAACTGTAATGTCTTAAGGAAAAATATTATGGAATTTAAATAAATTTAATATGATAGTAAATCACACTAAATGTTATTATCAATAAAAATTTGGTTTGTTAACTGATTATGAATTTCAGCTTCCATATGAACACATGGAAGACAAGATTTGAAAACAACTCTTAAAAATATATCCTCTACAACCATTGAACTTTTGCCTACTGTGTTATGTATATAAAAGAGACTTTATTTCCTGCGATATTATCTGTGTGAACAGCCTGAGTCTCTTTGGGCTCTTAAGCAAGATAAGATAAAATAGAATGGCATTGCTTCTCCTGGACACCACATACACAAATGATGCAAGTGTTGATTACTTATAAAAACATTTGAATATTTCCTTTTTTTCAAGTTCATACCATTAAATACATCTATACCACAGATCAAAACCTAATTGCCATGTTAGAAGTCTTTGAATTGGTAATGTATATCTATGTATTAAGGTTAGACAAGAAGTCATGTTTATGAAGAGTATCATTTTATATTAAGCAAATGTGAAAGTTAGTGTCTCGGATAAACTGCACTAACAACATGTGACCTCTACCATGCACTCGGCCAGTTCAGTTTTTGTTTTTGTTTTGTTTTAATCTGTACATATACGTGGGCTGGGAACTACCTGCCATTCTTCAGAGTTCTAAAGTCCCCAGGACATAGAGTCAGATCAGAGATTCTGCGTTAACTCTCAATTTCCTGGCTTTTTGAGGGTTTCGGCAGACCCATAATGTTTCTTTAACATTGGGGGGGGGGTTTGTGGCTTAATATTTCTAAAAGCAGTAAATTATTTCCAGCATATGTAAAAAAGACAAATTTCTCTGTGGCTAGTGACCACAAAACAAAACAAGAAACAGAAATACTCGAGAGCACGGATCCTAAGAAAAGTCTCAAGTTTTAAACCTTTAATATCATACATGAAAGGAAGTTTGATGAAGAATTGAACTAATATTTTAAAGAAGATTTGTAGCCAATATACATTCCTATACCTATTGTTTCCATTAGCAATAATAAGTAGGCTAATCATTATGCAAATGTACATACTCATAGCCTTTTATATGCATATAACATAGCTATGAGCTGTTGAATAAGATTAATATTGACTAGTAAAGCTATCTTATGAGTGACTTAAGATAGATTTTTAATCTTTGATTCAAGGAATTAATAACACTTTCTTTTAAGAAGAAAACAGAGAAAATGAAGTAAAACTGCTAGTAAATGACTTTTAATAGCAAAGAGATATTGAATTATGATGGTTTTATCATTTGCTATCAGATTTTAAGTTTTTGTTTTTAACAAAAATTTGAAGTGCAGAGGGAGGTTTTTTTAAATTTCAAATCTCTCATAATTTGAAATGCAGAGAGAGTGTTTTTAATTTTTGAAATAATATTTACGTTGCAATCTCTAAGTTATAATTTTAGAAAGTGCATTTAATTGATACTAGAGATTTAAAATTTGGCATCCGAAAGAAAAAAAATTACTTGACAATTCAATGTATAACAGTGATTTTAAATTGTATTTTTACTGAAGCATTGTCAAAATGATGATGTTCCAGATATGATCTACCTTACTCCTCAACCACAAACAACCTGATGTTCAGACAAACTCAGTTGATTGCCTAAATAACACAGCTAATAATTGGCTGAGCTTGGACAGTGCTTGTTTTCTTTTTCCATTTCTATCCCAAACAAGCCCAAACTACCCCCAAACTACATAGCAAAAATGTGACTTTCATTTAGGGAAAAATTAATAATGCAAGAAGAACTCATAACCTCATTCTAGTATATGTGCTGCAGAAGCAAGGACAAAACCTCATACGCACAAATCAGAGAGGCATATTAATGTTGCCAATTAGAAGGGCAACATTCACATTTTGATTGCCTTATGTAAGGAAAAGAAGAGTAAAAACTGTACTTAGATTATGTAGTAAAACAGAAACATTCTTAAGCACTTGTCATTGTTGCATGTTGCTAAACTTTTACCTTTCTCAAACTTGGTCTTCTCTGTAGAGAGAATACAGAGCCATAGAGATTTTTATGGATAAGAGAGACCAATCATGATAAAATGCAGTACAGATTCTGGACTCTCAAATTCAGGCAAAGATAATGACGTTTTTAACTTCTTTTTATCATTACTCCTGCTTGTTTATGCATATTTCTTCTGGAGCAGATCAAAACTAAGCTGAGAACTTAGATGGCATGCACAGATAAAGAGAACGGGCATATCATTTTGAGATTTCCACCCCTGATAGGGTACAACCAGTGTAACATATGGAACAGCTTTTTTCTAAACCTTCTAAACTACATAGCTCAGGTCTGAGAATTTTTAAGTTTAGAAAATTAGACATAGATCCAGGATTTCTTCTTAAATTAATAATTATAAGCAAGATGAACTAAGGACAGCTTGAGTAGTATGACATTAGAATTGTTTGTGAACCCTTTTTTTTTTGGCTGCGTATAATAATCTCTTATTATGAAAGATAGGGTCTAATTTAAAAACTCAGTTTGAATATAAAATAAAGGAAAAGAAAACAAAAACAAATACTTATTTGGTTTACTAAATAATTTTGTTTCAAGTGGATAATTATTCTCAAATGAAAACTATAATCTCCTTTATTCTGAAGTCCTTTCTGCTAAAAATATATACATGTTCCTTACACTATCTCCTTTCACTGGAATAAAATACTGAAGTTTTCTTTTTTCCTTTTTCTTTTCTTTTCTTTCTTTCTTTCTTTTCTTTTTCTTTTTCTTTTCTTTTTTTTTTTTTTTTTTTTGAGACAGATAGTCTTATTCTGTTGCCCTGTGTAGAGTTCTGTAGCATCATAGCTCACAGCAACCTCAAACTCCTGGGTTCAGGTGATCCTCTTGCCTCAGCCTCCCAAGTACCTGAGACTACAGGTACTCACAACACCCAGCTAGGTTTTCTTCCTTTTTTTTCTTTTCTTTCTTTTTTCTTTTTCTTTCTTGTTTTTTTTTTTTTTTTAAGCACATATATGGTCTTGCTCTTGTTCAAGCTGGTCTTGACCTCCTGAGTTCAAGCAATCCACCCAACTCAGCCTCCCAAAGTGGTAAGATTACAAGAGTGAGCCACACCATGCTTGGCCAATACTGAAGTTTTTGAACATCCAAAAGCAGAATTGATAGTCTTGCTCCAAACTTGACAATGAGTTTTAAAATTAAATTAAGAAATGGTGTCCTAAGAGGACATTAAAAAACTAAATATTAAGTGGAATAACATAGTCAGAACTGTCAAGCACTGAGTTAATAATCATACAATTATGCCAAGGAGGAATAACCCATATTAATGGATTAATAACTATGATATGGAAGCATATGGCTATGTTTGGAGACAAAACAACTTCCAGGAAAGAATAAGCTAATTTTTTTTTTTTTTAATTCTAAACATAAACTTGAGAGACAATTCCCCCACCATGATGGCATAGAATTGTCACTACTGTAATGAAAAATAATTTATAGTTAAAAATGTGCAAATAGATTAAAAAACATACATGTTCACCTGTATATGTGCGTACACATATGTAGACATATTTGTATATGTATGTGTGCGTGTGTATGTGTGTATGTATACATAACTTATAACGTTATGCCTTTTCTTTCTTGCTGAAATCAACACATGCTTTCTTACTTATAATGAATGGACCTTAAGAAATGTCCCACTTTCTAGGTGCAAGCAACATTCTTTCTGTATTCACATTTATTAATTTGACAAGAAGCTGTGTGCTTATTCTGAAAAAATAAGGTTCACTCATTTCTGTACCTTTGACATTTCCAAAGCTATTACTCTTTTTACCCTTGTTTTGGAATTTTTTTCTTCTGTGTACAAGGGTGCCTTTTCTTGGAGACTTTCATTATGAAAGAAGGAGCAGATAAGTGGGATGTCAAAAAACACAGTCATACTAATGGTCTGGTACATGGGCTTCTGTTTCCAGCAGTAACAAAGACTGCACTGTGTGTCCTCAGGTGAGTCACTTAACCCTGCTGTGTCACAACTGCTCCACCTGCAAATTCAATAATCACCCTTGCCACCTATCTTCCTCTCAGGGTTGTTTTGAGAATGTCATAGCTGGTCATTTATTTTACCCATTCAAAAAACACCCAATGCTCTTGGACCTCTAAATATGCATACCCAAGTGCAAGCTCTGTTATGAAACTACATCCAACAGCAGCATTTCCTTCCTGAAAGAGACAAAAGGCAGCCAATTGAAGAATGCCAGACCCAAATGACATCTTGGAGGCCTTTGAGAGTTTCAGATGAAAGGCTTTATATAAAAATAAAATCTTGTTATTACCTAAGCAAAGAAAAATGCACGCATTTTTTGTCAGCATCCAAGAACCAAATATAGCGGTGCCCTCTGCTCCCCTTTGATATTTAATTTGCATTTAGTTTGATGACAATATAGATAAATACTCTGCTTGGTGCCATTGGACCAGGGTTACATTTCAGTGTGTGGAAATGATGAAATGAAAGAGAAAAGCCTTTGAAAGAAAGTGAAAATAAATGTAATAGCCAAAAGCCAAATAATAGTCAGAGTATATTTAAAGTCTATTAAAGAGCAGCAGTCAGGGTATCAAATGCACACTCTCTCATCCTCTGTGGTCAGCCTACTATGTGGACCACCTGCCTTAAATTACACAAGTTCACCGCATCCCTGGAGTGGGGGGGGGGGGGAGAGAAGGATGGGGTGGAGAAGCAGCTTTTTCTCCATTCACACTAATCATAGGAAATTTAAAATCTTTTTAGAATGCCTCTTTTCAATTTACAATCAATTACACATCAGTCTCTAAATCACCACTCTTGGAATTGAAATAATATGTGCATATATGGAATAAATAAGTTGAAGTTTTAGCTTTTCAGGAGATACTGATTGGCAACATGTACCATTTAGTTATCAGTGATTATGCTTTTTTAGAAGCTGTTTATTGCACAGGAATATAAGAATACGGAACTCCAATTGGCTGGATCAGGAGAAGGAAAGGCCACTTCTGGACAGGCTGCCCTATTTTACCAATAAAAAAAAATTGCATATGGAGAGTCTATATAGAACTTTCACAGAAATCAAGTGGAATCAACTTCATAGACATGATAATAAGCACTGACAATAAATCAACAAAATTTCTTATTAGACCTAACAATTACTGCTTTTGAGATATCAAAGCTGCCACATATGGTTGTAAGGGATGTTCACAGAACAAGCCCACGGGGCAAAGGGCTCTGATATAGGCCTGATTTTGCAGGATACCTTATAAGACCTTGAAAAATGGGCCGTCTCTTTTTTAGACAAAGAACTCACACAGGCAATGGCAGCTATGGGCTCCATAGGTATTTTAATTAGGACACTTAAGTTAAAATATACATTTGAATCATGATGTTTTAATAAACAGCATCTGGACATCTTTGTGCTTACTTTTATTCTAAACATAAACTTGACAGACAATTCCTCCACCATGATGGCATGGAAATGTCACTACTGTAATTTATCAATTCTTTCATATGTGAATTCTGGCTTCTCTGTCTATGTTTTTTTTATTAGTATAATGGTGATATTAGCTCAAATCAACACAAATGCCATGTGCCAGGTGCTGAGCACATGGAGCTGAATAAGCATCTGTTTACAAAAAACATATAGTTTAATAAATGACTAGTAATCAATTAATAGTTGCTACCAAATGATCAAAAGAAATAAAATAGCAAATGCAAGCAAAACAATTTTTTTTTTTTTGCGGTTTTTTGGCCGGGGCTGGGTTTGAACCCAGCACCTCTGGTATATGGGGCTAGCTCCCTACTCATTTGAGCCATAGGCGCCACCCAAGCTAAATGTTTTTGGGCTTGCTTCTATTCACTTGGTCCTAAAGTTTATACTCTCAGAAAGCTAACTGCAAAAGAACATCTTTTGCCACTCCATTCTGATTTTTCCACCGGTAGGAGGTGCTTAATTTTCTGTAACTGTCCAGAATATCAAAGAAAATTGGGATGAATTAATCACTGCAAGGGCCTCCAGTGCACATACCACAGAACAGCCCCAGGTGAGACAAGCCTTCTGTGAGCAGAAGTGTCTTCCTTAATTGTCCTGAGCAAGGCATAGTCACTTCTACATAGCCCTGAGACCAGTGATTTTCAAGCAGCGTGCCATGGCACACTGGTGTGCCATGACAGGATCTTAAGTGTGCCTTGAAAATTTTTAAAAATAATCAATTAAATTATTTTCAAAAGAAGTTCAAAGCACAGAAAGTATATTCTTTTTTTACTCTCTCTTTTTTTTTTTTTTTGATCAATACAATTTAAGTATTCCATGGAAGTTTAACTATGGGTTCAAGTGTGTCCTGAGATTAAAAAAAGGTTGAAAATGCTGTCTTAGACCTAAGCAACACCTCCAAAAAATGTTTGTTGATTGAATAATCATTCATTTCTTTAACTGAAGGCAGTGTCATAGTGGCCACCCACACAGCCTGTCAATTGGGGAAAAGTGCTGTGAGGAAGAATAAATATTTCAGAATTGCTTTTGTTGATCTACATTTTGTAACTCTCATCTGTACAGCTAGATAACTGAGTATATCATTTACAGGAATAAATGAGAGTCTCCCAAGGCTGTATACTTGAATTAGTCTACACAGTTTTTACCTAGGTTGTTATTTTTGTGAATTGTGCTACCTCCAATCTGACTACAAGTTATTTTTTGCACCAGTAACTCAGGAAAACCTAGTATGAGCGTGTTTCAGATGTAAGAATAGCATCACAGATCAGAGATTGAAAAGGCCCCTGGGATCATTTGTATGAAATAGGAAAAACCACCTATGATCACTATCCTTTAGTTCTGCCTCACTCCATAATCATTCCATGGGGTAAACTGCACTGTTTTTTCTGCCCAGCAAACAGTTTTTGCACATGGTAGTTGAATTATCTTTCTTTTTCTATCAGTCTTGAAATCATAAGAGTATTCTTAGTGGTAATTATCCTTATAAAAGGCAAAAATAATGGCCTCTGGGCATTTTTCCACAAATAAAGTGTTCTATCTACCTGAAATTATAAAAATTGAAACAAAATTAAAAGTATTATGAAAGTTACATGCATTCAATTTATTACTAGTAGGATTTTTAATTTAAATAAAGACATTCATTTTCATTGTTGGGAAATGAAAAGATGTAATAGCTAAAATGGTAATACTCATTTCTGTATCCTGGTCTTTACAACTTTCCAGGTGTAGAATCTATACACAGGGCAGTGCCTATGGTCAGTGAGTAGGGCACCAGCCCCATATGCCAGAGGTGGTGGGTTCAAACCTGGCCCTGGCCAAAAACCGCAAAAAAAAAAAAAAAGAATCTATACATAGAGTAATGTCCAGTCTCATTGTTTAAGGGACAATCATGTTCTTGTTCATCTACAACTTTGTAATAAAAGAGAAAGACAGTGAACCTCGGGAGATGTTGCTTAGCTGGAAAAGAATGGGTAGTTCTGGTACCCAGGCTAATTCTGAAGTTACTGTCCAGCTTAAACTATGAAAACCATTCCTCCAAGTGGAAAAAAGAACAGGCTAGGTCAAATCATTTAGGGGCAGATCTCAAATATGCTGCGCTTCAAGTTCTTCTTGTAAATTACAAGTTTGACTTAAATGAATCTAAATATTGAGAGAAATTGAAACTTTAGTCCACTGGTAGAGAGTCTACTGATAAGCAATCAAGGAAGGTCTGTAAATCAGGTCAGTGTTGACACCGGAAATTGCTTTTCTTGTGATAATCAGGTACCAAAACAATTTCTGAAGACAACCACAGGAAAATTGGAACTAATAATAATGAGGTCAAATCAACTTTCAGGGTTTATTAGAAGAATGTTCCTAAAGAAGTTGACTGGCAGACCAACCTGTAATTGACAGTTGAAGTTTGAATGGCATGTTTTAAAAAAGACAAAAGCATTATGGAAACTACAGGTGGAAAAAGAAACTTCAACTTATAAATGGAAGACATGGCTCTCAAAAGACTCGACTTAGAAAAAAGTGTCCCAAAAGTCTCCAGATCAAAAAAAAAAAGGGAAATTGTAGTTAAATGTACCTTAATTTACAAAATATTTATTAAAAGATTTTACAAATAGGTAGCCAACATGTAAGAATACTTTGTAAAATTTCATAATGAATATTTTATAAATAAAAGTACACGTAGCTACAAATCCCCATTTTCCCTGTGTATAACAAATTTATAGGCAACTTCTGGGGTATTCTATATTTTGGAGATTATTTCAAGGCACACATCAGTGTTGCTCATCATAGCCAACTATGGAAATAATACCACCAGTATCACTTTCCAATGTCTTTACATTTCTCAGCCTGGCAAAAATATGGTCAGGAAGAACACTGGGATGAAGCCTTTCAGAAGGCAGAACGTGTTCACTGTTAGCAAAAATGGCCACACCAACGTGCACCATCTCTGCATTCTACACTGAAATAATATTTGCTATCACAGATAGCACAGTTTTCTACAGAATGCAAATGCCAAACACATAGGAATTAAAAAGTCATTTTTCCTCACACAGAATACAGGTGATCCTTTTGGCCACCAAACTGTCTTTCATGCTAGTTCTAGAAACCCTATCAGGAAGAATAAAAATTCCTGTGGCTTGTGGAGCCTTTTGGGGGTATAAGGTCCTGACCAGAAAATACGAAAGTATATGGTAAGGTTTCCTCTTAATATCAATACTTAGTATCACATTTGGGGTCTTATAAGTGCTCCCACATGTTTCACAAATAATTAAATTTTTATTGACATTTTGGCCTGTCTCCTAAAGATGAATATCCCTCAGCTGTTAAACATTTGATAGGGTTGAAGTTGGGAAAGTTTTTTACTTAATATTTTTATGCTTGTAAATATATAAGTAAAAAAACAAGAGGTGACCTGAGTCTTGTGATGAGGTGATCAATCTCCAGGAAAAGGCAGTGGCTTTCAAAAACTCTGGCTGTCCTTCCACAGAGAGGAGGGGCTAAGAAGTGGGTCTCGTCATATGATTAAGCTTATCAAATCGAGATCAGTTCTACTAAACCAATCAACTTTGATCTGGTTCCTTCTTTGTGACATTATGGAGAATGTGGAAAACGTACACATTGGAAAATAAGCTTTTTAAAAGGCTCTTGGATCAATCCATTGTCTTCCACCCAGAATCAGGTTTATTTTAATCGCTGACCCTCGAGTTACTAAACATTGAAAGAATTTAAAAGACTGGAGGATGTAGGCTCATTGAAAAAAGGACTGAGATTGTCAGATACTGCTCTTCAAATGTTAGATTCCTAGTCTTTTAGGATTCTATAAGCAAATAACCGGAATATCACTCAGAACTAAACCTTCCTCTGTGAGCAAACATTTCCTGGTCGTGGCCCGCCTCGACCCTTGTAATCGCTGGTCTTCAAGCCTGCGCAGCCATTTCCTCCATTAATGTGCCTTCACTTTGGGAAAGAAAAAAGAAATCCCCTTTCTCTGTCCCCAATCTGTTAAATTTCCAAGGAGAAGAAAACCTTTCATTTGAGAAAAGCGTCTGCAGGAGGCTACTGCGGGCCGGGCCCACCTTCGCTTCAGGTCGACCCTCAGCGCCTTCTCGGCTGGACCTGCCCGGCGGGTCCCGGAGGGTCTCGCTGGCCTCCGCCCTGTCTGACCTGACCCCCCGCCGCGGTGCACATTTCAGCTTTTCGGCTTCACGGTGGAGCTCGCAGTAATTGAGTCGCGAGGGTTATTTTTCCTGGCTTCACCTCGCGGTCCTGAGCCTAGAGGGAGCTTTCGGAAAGACCTCGCCTCCTCCCCCGACTCGATTCCCCGGCAGCTCCCGAACACCGCCCCGGCCTCCGCCCCGCGGGAACCAGGATTGCGATCCACAGGCAGCGGCCAGAGGCTGAGGCCCCGGGCTGAAACCACCCAGGGTCCCAACCGAGGGCTTTACTTTGGAGGGTTAAATCACATTAACTCCAAATCACCAATGGGGCGGGGAGCAAGTATAGTTAACGCAACACGCTAACTTGAAGACGGAAGACTCGTTTTCCCTCCCTAGTTCTGTGATGGTAAAGCGCAGGCCCCTCCTCCCGCTAAACTGGAAGGCCGGCAAAGGTCACCGGCTGCTCCGAGAGGAGGCCGGTGCCTGTCAGGGATGACCCATCAGCCGAGAGCGAGAGGCGCGCGAACTCCCATCCTCGGGGCTATTGGAAGCAGGTTTCCCTCATCTCTTCTTGGAAGGTAAGAGCTTTGACATCTGGAAGTGTCAGAAATGAGCCTTTTGCCATAAATCACCCTCAAAAGCATTCAAATCAGACAAGCGTCTAGAGACCCCCTCAGACACTCCACCCCCCAAAATCCTAGATCAAAGTGCAGTTCCTGGAACCATAAACACCTATTATATGCAAAATCCTACTTATCTGGAGGATGCTAAAACCCAGAGAAAAGGAAGGGGTAACTGGGCATTTGCCGAGGTAAACGCTCCACAGAAATTCACAAACACATATTTATTGACAAGTGCCTTCTGCGAGGCAGCCACAGCGCTTTAAACCCGCCCACTATCCTTTTTGGGGGTCCTTCAAACAGCTGGCTGGAGCATTTAGCACGCGGGACTGCACATTCGATTTCGCCTGTTTTTTCAAACTGGAGAAGCAGGTGCGAGAGAGTCCGCGCTTAGGAGGTGGAAGGCGAGGAAAGAGAAGCCTCTTGGTATGGTGCAGAGGACAGCAAGCACTCCTCAGATAGCACACTGGGGCTGAAAACCTGATTGGGGGGCGCTTTTCCTCCGACACTTACAAAACCCGGAACAGAGAACACCCGCTCAGCCAATTTCATCTCCAGCTGAACTCTTCCCACTGCGTTGCGTTTGCACTCCAACGCAGTAAATTTCCGAGTCCTCTCCGAGGAAAGAGGAAAGATCACTATGGGTACGGGAACACTGAGAGGGGACCTGGAGGGCAGATGTCTTGGATTCTGAGAGAGCAACTCTCTTGCCTCAGAAATGGAAAGATGCCAACTTCCCCCTACCCCTTGTTTCCTTGCAACCCGCAAACGGTTGTATTGAAATCTCCTGAAATCCGGAACAGGGATGATCTGGGCCAGCTTTTGAAGAATGGGGATGGAGGGTGAGCACGGAGAGGGTAGGGGGTGGGGAGGACCAGGAACGACAGTCCTCCCCCACTTGCATTCCCAGCTGGGAGATGCGCTCACAGAGCGCATTTGTGGCGGGAGGGGATGTTGGGAAGCGTGCTGGCGGCCAGCAGACTCCAGGGTCGAGATTATTCGACACGTGTCTTTTATTCCTCACAATCCATTTCTTATGGGTGATTTATGAACAAACCTCTTTGATCAGGGACGGTTTTATCTGTCCACTGCTACAGATGACATGCTGCTGCTAAAATGCCTTGTCCCTGCTGCATAAAAGGTTGCTCTCCCCCACCTCTTAAATGCTGTTGCTTTTCCTCTGGCGATCTCCTCCCCCCCCCAACTCCCGCCTCTGCGCTCGCCTTCCCTATCCCCAAGTCCATTTGCTATCTTAGTTGCAATCCCTTCGGGTGGTTAAGTCAACAGAAAAGCTCGGGGCAGGGTCAGTAGGGAGCCAAGGCAGACTTTGGGCAAGCCATCCGCCTAGTGCCACATTTTTGAAGGTCCTCACAAAGCCCCCAGCCAGGGACCAGGAAGAACTCGCTCTCAAGGTGGCGGGAGCCCGGTTCGGAGGAGAAAAGACAAGGGCCCTTGTAGCCAAGTCCCGGTGCCCTGGCTTTGCCCAAGAAGGAGGGCGCTTGAGCAGGGAGCCGGTATACAGAGGGCAGCCTTAGTCCATGGTTCTGTGCGGGCCAGGACTCATCAGAACAACCACTTTGGCTTAATTTGGGAGGGAAGGAGGCGGCAGGAAAGAGGGAGAGGGAAGGGGATCACGTTACAGAGACTCCTAGTCCCTAATAGGTAAAGGAAAAGCGGAGTCTCTGAAGAGGTTATTAATAGAAGAGGTTTTCTTTTTCTTTTTCCTTTCCTTTTCTTGCTTTTTTTGGGGGTGGGGGTGGGGTGAGTAGTGGTAGTAGTATTTCATTAAAACCATATCCTGGAACAAAGAGTTGTTCTTTCATGTTTCTTTGCTTTGTTATTATTCTGACAGGAGTTCTAAAAACAGGATTTTCCAAATCAAAGGATCCCTCGAGCTGTCTGCCCACTCTCAGCCCCTCCTTCTCTCCACCAAACTGCTTTTGGTATCATTATTCCGGTGTGGATTCTTTCTTATACTCTTGATTTAGCTGGAGGATATTTAATAGCTGACTGGATTAAATATTGCAGACTCCAGCCTGCTCTGTTTGAAAATCCAGGTTGTGGACTGTGCCTTAACATCAGAGAAGGAAAACTGAGCTATAAGATGTGTTTTAAGTTTCACTCAGTGGGCTGTGACGGAAGGAAGAGGAAAGATTCTCAACCCCAGGTCTCTTTCATATCTTGCAAAGTTAGAAGTTTTAGAAGGTGTGTGTTGATAGAGGGTAGCAAGAGAAGTCAGTTGTGGAATGAAGGAAGAGGCCACCTTAGCAAGAAGCTAACAGCAATTTCCTGTGTCATAATGTAAAAATGGGATTTATAAAACCATTTTAAAGAACACTGCCCTGGAAGGTAGGATTCTGCCCCAGGAATGGCATGCCGACACCATTAGGGCAGTATCCATGGGCCTCTCTGAAGGATTTCTTGTCATTGCTAAATTGGCAGCCCCAAGATCATCTCTGTTTGCTGCAAGTTTGCTTTCAACATCAGTGACAGTTCTTTGATTGGTGTTAAGTTTCAAGAACAAAAAGAAAAGAAATATGGACTGTTTTGTCCAGTTCAATGTTTAGAAAATGGAGACCTGGAAGTCCCAAAGGAAAGCCTTGTGCTGTGGAGTTGGTGTGTTAGGGTTCAACCCAACTTTCCTGTAAGGTCAGGCAGACCCAGAGGGGCAAGATCTGATGCTAGCTGCTATCCAGGATGCTTTGTGGACTGTAACTAGATAATATGACACACATCCCCAAAAGTAATAAATCAAGGTCAGGTATGGCTGGGTGGGTATTGAGGTTGAATGCTATATAAGGATCCAATTCTGATTTTGAGCATTTAAAAAGTTGTCAGCCCTTAAAACTAATGTGATCATGTTGAATGTATTTCGATTCTGACCATGCCTGTAAGAAACTGGAAGAGAAATAAGACAAACCCTCACAGTAAAGTTGGATTTAATATTGTGGAAGAAAATACCCCTCACTTTTAAGTTTTGTTTTAAGTAGAGAGCTATATGGGTGGCTATATAATACAATAAGCCAGATGTAATGTCAATTTAATAGAGATTTAGGGATAGTGTTGCATTTAAAAGAAGAGCCATAGCACACTTCATTTAAGATACAATCTTAATATATTGACAACAAATATTCAAAACCTCATTGTGTGCAGAAACCCAGGTCTGTGCTACATGGCATCATTTACAACAATCTCTACAAACAGCTCTGTTAAATGCAAAGGAATTGGACTTTTTTCCCCACAAATGGGCAACTGCTAATTCATTTTAATTTTGTTTTATAAGCTGAGCTTTCTTCTTGAAGGAAAAAAAGGCAAGTTATTATTTTAAAAAGCCCGTTTCAATCAAACTAATCAGTTATCTTAGTAAAAGCCTTTCCTCCTGGGCTCCGGGATCTCCAGAGGGTAGATCCCCGCCCCAGGAGGGAGGAACCACCCGCTCATCTTTCAGCCCATTCAAACATCTTGGAGGTTTGGGGACTGTCAGGCTTGGCATTCCTTCCCTCTTCTTATCACTCTTTACCCCTTCAAAAAGGCAATTGATTAGTTTCAGCTTTCCTAAACTGAGATCAGATATGTTTCTTAGGATCAAACGTCTGTGAGAACCCCAGAGAGAAACGTTGGAAATGGAGAATGTGCAGAAGGAAAGGGGGAGGTCATGGGGGGAGCAAAATTTGCCTCCTATCCCAGCTCTCCACACCCAAGGCACCCAAGTGATGGACACGGTGGGCAAGGGATGGAATGGCGGCTTCTCCTGGAAGATGCACTTAACAACTTAAGATGTGTCTTCCCTTTCGCAAAGCAAATATTTAAAGGAGGTTGATAATTTATGCCTGGATTTCTCTTCAAGCATTTGCCTGCCTCGTATTTACAGGCGTGGCCCCATTTGCAAGTTGTACATCTGTTCTCTTCACGTGACATTTCATAAAAGCTCTAACATCTGGGCAAGATAAACTTCCTCCAGGTACCTGCTTAACTTTTCACTTGTCACACCATCGTCACTCTCAGCGCGCCCCTTCTTTTCCCCTTCCTGCCTGCCTCAGTGGCCAGTTTCTTTGGTAGACCCCATCCTTAACATCTTTGCCCCTCAAATCAAACTCGATTGTGCAGGTAAATAATGGCGGCATTTTGAACCCAAACAGAAAAGTCCTATTTCGATTCCGTCTCCATACTAAAACTAAATCCAAACAAAAGCTGCCTAAGATGCAATACTCAAACTCAACATTTAGGTTCCACTGTGTCTTACACATCTAACTATCCCTCAGTGAAATGAGAAAAAGGAGCAGCGGATTTTGATCGTTGTCTTTTCATGGAGAGTTTCCTCTGTCTGGCAAATATTTAAACTGCATGTTTTACAGAAATTTAATTTCACTCACTCGAAATCTCCCTTCCCCCAAGAAGGCTGCCTTCTGGAATGAATGCTTTTAAAATTGTTTTTTCTTTTCCTAATCTGGAATTTTGTTTCTCTGGCTTCAGCCTAAATCGCACGCGGAGGGACTACGCACATCTACAAATTTGAGAGAGGGGGAAAACTAAAAGGGAAAGAAAATAGGCCACGTAAACAAGAAGGGAGGCCGTTGGAGGCCCTCGCTGCAGCAAACCCCAAAGGATCTCATTGCAGGGCGCCCACGAAATCCCAGCTATAATTGAGTGTTTTCTTTGAGGTTTTCTGACCATGTGCTTTTTACCATGGTTGCTATGAGTCTGATTGAGAAGCTGAATATTCATCATGATTCCATCTCAATCTTCCCCCAAGGCTTATCTCCCTGGCCCTTATAAAGGAGGGGCATATAAAGGGGGTACGATTGTGCCAGTTATTTTAACCTGCCCCACCTTCCAGTGACCTGCCACATGCTCCTTCTTACTTTATAGACATCTGGGAATTCCATACATGCCTTAAACTCCAATTACACACCTTCTTCAAAGGACACGTGCTTTGATTTGCTGAGAACATTAAGTGGGCTCACGTCCTGGGGCCTTGAGACAAAAGCAAATGGGAAGTGTATCCCATGCCCTTTCTGCTGGGTCTGCCTTTCGCTGTCCAGTAAATAAAGATAATTAGTAATCTTCCTGTTTGCACTTTTGAGGGCTCAATTTTACAAAAAAATAATTGGGAGGTTTTTGACAAATAGTGGGTTCGCCGGCTTGGAGAAATTATGAAGAACCAACTTCTTCCACTTTGCTGATGCTCTTTCCTTCCACTTTCACTGGTGCTGGGGGCGGGGCGGTCTTTACGACACATACTCAGAAAATTCTGGAAAAGTGGCCCCTGGGGATTTCCCTCCCGAACCCTGTTTGTAGCTAATGCGGGCCTGTCTCTGGAAATTTGAGGTTGCGGTTGGGCCTTTGCCTGAATCTGTTGCTGCTGCTCCCCTTGCTACCGCTGACACTTGGCGCCGCCACCCCCGTACAACGGCCAGACGCGGAGCCAGGGGCCGTCCTCGCCGTCCGCGGCGGGCACCGCGTAGCCCTCGCCCCACGGGGCCGGCCGGGCCCGCCACCCACGCAGGGGAGCCAGGGCCTGGGCTCCTCTCCCCAGCCCGCTGCAGGTGAGACCCTCGCTCCCCACGGAGTTCTGTTTGGGTTTCCGTGGCGTTTGTTCCCTGCAGGTTTGTTTGTTTTTCTTCAAATTACAGATGCAGGGAAAACCGCCTGACATCATGAGAGCGGGACAAACGCTCACTTTGAAGGATTCCTGGGCAGGACTTCAAGTGAAATCATATGCCTGAGAAGAACTTGATACCGGTCTAGAGAAAATAACCAGTTCTGACTTTGCCAAACCATGGAATGTGCAAAATGCCCTACTTTTTTTGCAAGAGGCCAAGTGTCCCTTAAAAAGCTCCATTATGAAGACCGAAAGGGCAAGAATCTCGGACCATTGTTGAGTGTGGGGTAAAAAAAGTGACACATTCCGAGTTTCTACTATTTAACGTTATTTAATAATATGTTGTACTTTGGAGAGCGTACTTGCAACTGGGCAGTATTATCATCTGTGCATGTACTTGAGTATGTGTGTGTCCACAAAAGAGGAAGTATGTGTATATGGCGGAAAACTTACTGCTTATGTCTGAAGACTATCAATCGGACAAAATAGAAAACAAGATTTTAAAAAATCATTAGCGCAGTGTAGAAAACATCCTCATTCAATTTTTAAAGAATTTACCCAAGATATTAATTTAATGGTTTCCCCTATCAGATGCATTCTAGCTGAAGGGCAAAGCTCTTGAGTCCACCCACCACATTAAACGGAAAAGATTTAGCTTCTCACTTCTGAAAGAGGTAATTCATTCTGTATGTCCTTTAAATAAAAGGAGGTAGCAAAAATAAAAGTAAAATAAAATTAAAGCAGAAATAATGATGGCGGGAAAGAAACAGGTGGACTATTTTCTATTCTAAAAAATAATCGAGCATTTTATGTTATGTGTATGGGGGGAACTCGGAGTACAGAAATAGTCTGCAAGCTGAAAACTGTACTCTAGTACTTAATATTTTCCAGAGTGCATGCTTTATTCCCATCATCCAAAGTAAAACCACTTTCTTTGAAATTTACCATTTTCTTTCCTTCATTTATTTCTCTGAAAATCTGTGGGGAAATGATATTTTAACTTTAGTTATTTAATGTTACTCACTATAAATATGGCATTTGGTTATCTCCAAAGTGTTTTGTGAAAAAAAAGTAGGAAACACAGCGCGTGCACACACACACACACACACAAGAAAAAGCAAAGCAAAGCAAGTGTAAGGCTACCTGTCTTGGACATTTCTAGTCTTTACATCCAGGGTTGAGACAGTAATTACCTTCTCAGCAATGATGATCAGCTCCATCCTGGTGTACCTCAAGAAATCTGAAATATCAAATAGTCAGACCAAACTAGTGAACAAGGAGATTTCCCATGAACGATATAGAAAATGGAGGTGGTTGTATGATACACACACACACACACACAGGAGACAATTACCATCTTGATTCTCTGCTTCATCCGCCTTAGGCACCCTCTCTACATTTTTACCCCAGGCAAACACACACATACCTCACAAATAGAGTCACACAGTTACCTCCCTTTTTCTGTTATTTGGTAAAGGACTACTATAATAAAAAAATAATTCCCCAGTATGTCACTAATCTTTTAATGTAATCAAATGCTACAGGTTCCTTGTTGTAAAATATTGCTTGAAATATTCACAGTAATGAATTTATAGTATTGTTATGTCAGCATTCTGTGGTGCTGTGTAGAGAGGGAAACAAAAACCTTCAGGCAATAAAAAAAACCCTCAGCCTGAGCTAAGCAAACATAATCTGTTTGGATACGTATACTTATTGTTTGAATTAGGCACTAAAGTAATTTTCTAGCTTGAAAGTTACCCTAAGTACATTTGAATGCAGTAAACTGAATGTAAAAATTAAGAATTAAACAATACATAATTATCAATTCCATGTATATTATTTTAAAAAGCCAATATGATCCTGGCCCAGAAATGAGAAAACATCAAGAACCATTTGATCCTGATACTGCTTTACTTTAGAGTTTATGTGAGCATGTGTGCAATATACATACATATCGCTTAGGAGATAAAAATTATGTGTAATTTTGAATAAAATGCATTTGCTATTGAATTGACTAGACACCAGTTATACACTAGATACTAGCTATAGCATTTGAAATTGTAATTGTTCCAACAGTTAGAAAGGATAAGGAAAGTTCAGGTTATTTATTGTGTTTTACTCTACAACCTTATAGTCTTTATATGTAAAGAAGGTGCCTGCTCCTCAAATAGACATTATAGAAGGAAAATATTCTTTTCCTTTTTAGCAAACATTAAACTAAACATCATACTCATTCATGAAAGAGGATTTAGGCAAATTACTTTAAAAATGGAATTGCATCTTTCCTGCTGAATTCAACTTTATTTTCTTTGCATTTGTATTCATTTATATGTGCACAGAGATAATTTTCCTAACACTGTGTATCCTCTTACTGAAAAGGTATTAATTAAGAATCTTTGCAAAGAGAGGAGTGCATGACAAAACTACCTGGTAACAAGAGAAAATAGCGCTGGTTTCATATTGCCTATTTGCATTTAACTGTTTTACAGTTACCATTTCAAAATATAAATAAGAGATGAATAGCTAATTTCTTCATATTTGTTGTTTGAAGACTTGATAGAGATGCTACTAAGCCCAGTGAACACTAAGCTGGGATAATAATAAAACTGTCTTTTTAAATAACATGCTTGTGCCTGTCAGTAGCTGGTTTATTTGAGTTTTTCACTGCTTTGTTTATATTAGTGCCCCCTTCCCTGCTGGGTGCCTCTAGAGTAAAACAAGCAGGTATATAACACCATCTTAATCCTGTTCTTTAAAAATATAGACCAAACTCTAAGGTTCTTTAAATTTTCAATCATATTTATTTATTGCAGAAAAATAATATACAAAGATATTTACAAAACAATCATAAAAATATGAATGCATTTAGACGCCAGATCTATTTGCATTTTACCATGGGTCATCAATAAATAAATAGAATGTTGTTTTTTGTATTTTAAGGGTTTTTTTTTTTTGTTTTCCCTCAGAGGAAGAATGAAAGAAGGAATTAACCGACTATGATTTTGCAAGCCAGGTTGATTCCACTATTTTTATTTCTAAAGTTGTTCTTAAAATTCCTCTGATTGTTACCATTTTAAAATAGAGATAGTCCATAATGATGCCTTTCTTTTCAGTGGCTGATTGGCACGACCTCTTGAGAATGCATGCATGAAAAATAAAAATAATAAAAATAAAAACATTCTTCGTCAAAAAAAAAAAAAAAAAAAAAAAAAAACACAAACAACTGTTCAGACTTCTATCAGAATGTAGAGGTGTGAGGGTGGTGCCGCTGCCCGTCTGGGAATCACTGTCCACGGGCCTGTCTCGCTTTCTCTTTTAAAAAGTGCGCCCCACGCCCTGTTTCTTTGAATTAGGGTATTGCTCTTCTAATTTCCAAGAAAAATCTTTGGCATATATTTTTACTTTTAGTTATCCAGCTCCAGAGTCTCTAGACTGTCCATTTCTCCTTCTCTGGAAACAATGACATCTGCAAAAACCCGGGGAGGGGGAAGGGAAAGTTGGTTATTGTTTCGGTCTCTTTGGCTAATTTCTAAGACTAGTGAGCACTGCTCTTATCACCACCACCGAGAAATTACGCTGAACAACCTGGAAGGATTTCAGCCCAAGGGCAAGAGGAAGTGGGTGGGCGGAAAGAAGTGGGAGGTGGAATTTGGAAACATTTGTTTTAAGGAGAACAAAAATGTAAAGCCGAAAGAAAGGCAGGCGCTGGCAAAGCCGCCCTTCCCCGTGACCCTGGTCTTTCTCTCCTGTCTGTCAGGCACACTCACGCACACACACACCCTCACACAAGGCGCTTCCCCCTGGAGACCTGGCTCCCTAGCAGGGACGACCTGCCTTCCAGGGACACTGTGGGGACGACGTAGCAGTGCTGAATTAGGTGGGGAGGCTGAGAGAAGAGTGCAGAGGGAGAGAAAATCGGGGTGGACAGGGAGCCGCGGCCAGGCCGTCCGTCCGTCTGCCACTTGATCGGCGAAGGGGCGCAGAGGCGCCGGTCCTTACCTAGGTCTCCGGCCCTGCCGAGGGGGTGGGGAGCTCCGCCTGCTAGTGGGACGCAGACATGGACCAGGCCCCCTCCATCCTCCAGACAGAGAAGGCATAGCTGAGCCGCTCATGGGCCACATAGCTGCAGCTTGCCATCTTTGAGTCCAGCTCGTCGCTCTGGAGGACCTGGTAGAGGAAGTCGATGTACCTGGCCGCCAACTTGAGGGTCTGTATCTTGCTCAGCTTGTCCGAGGGCAGCGTGGGGATAATCTTCCGCAGAGCGGCGAACGCTTCGTTCAGCGACTGCGTGCGCTGGCGCTCCCGCACGTTGGCCATGACCCGCTGCGTCTGCAGCTCCTCGTAGGACTGCGGGCTCCCGCCGCCGCTGCTGCTGCCGCCGCCGCCCGCGCCGCCGCCGCTGCTGCAGCCCGCAGACTTCTTGCCGCGCTTGCCCTGGGCCGGGCTTCCAGGCTCCTCGCCGCCTCCGACACCCCCACCCGCGGCCCCTCCGGGCCCCGAGCCGCCGCCCGTGCTGCGTCGGCTGCTGCGCCGCTTGCGCCCCCCGCGCTTGCCGCTCTGCGGCTGCTGCCGGTCTGGCTCCTCTTCGCTGTTGCTCAGGCTGTCGTCGGCCGGCGAGACTGGCGAACCGGACATGTCCTGCATCATCTCTCGAGCGGCGACGCGCGGCCTCGCGGGTCCGGGACAGAGCGGCGGCCCGGGGAAGAGGAGGAGAGCGGGGCGCCTCAGCCCTCCAGCTTCCCCCGCGCGCGGCGCCGGCCCGGGCAGTACGGCCCGGCGAGGACGGAGCAGGAGGAGGGACGGGTAGGACCTCCGCGGGGAGGGCGCGCGGGGGAGGCGGGGAGGGAGGCGGGAGGGGGAGGGGACGGTGTGGATGGCCCCGAGGTCCAAAAAGAAGGCGCCCAACGGCCGCACACACGCCCCGTTAGGCCTCCTGGAAACTGCACCGGTGCCGGGGAGCCCGCGAGGTGTCTGGGAGTTGAGCAAAAACTGCAGGCTTGGAGGCTCTTATACCTTCGTGCAAGCGGAAGGTTTGGGGGCAGCAGTGTCATTGGCCTGACGTGGGGAGGTGGGACGTTTCGAAGTTTTATAAGAAAGTTTCCGCTTCCCAGCCCCCTCCCTCGTCCCCACCTCCCTTTCTTGGGGTCTAACAATTCGTCCTCCCAAACCATTCAAAAACGACCTGGCCAGGACGCCGGCCCCTCCGCCCGCCTCCTGCTGCCCTCCCCCTTTCCGCCCGTTGCCTTCCTTTGGAGGGCGCGGGGCTGTTTCCTTCCGCGCAGCCGCCCGCGGGCAGCGCCCCCTCACACGAGCGTGGCCGGGTAAGCGGCTGGAGAAGACCGTCCCACCCGCAGTGGCAGCACCACCCGGACTGCTTGTGACAGCAGCAGTGGCAACAGCTTCTACACAGTGGGTGATGTCTCATCCAGCCCCAGATTCCTCTAGGTCCGCGGGGCCGGTTTGGAATTGCTGGGGCCGGGGGAATGGTAAGAAAACCATCAACTCAATGGTCTGGTAGAAGAATCCCTTGGAATTCCGAGAGTCAATCCGCGGTGGTGCGGCACTGTGGTCCTGGGCGTTTCTGAAGACGTGGCCACAGCGCGGGGACTGCGGATCTGCGCCCTGGCCTGTTCTCTCACCCCTCCCTAGAAGTATCTAGGCCCTCCTTTTCCATCTACAGAGACTCAATCCAAGGCTCCCCTACTCCTAAAGGACTGTGCCTCCCAAGGTGCTAGAATGAGGCAGAAGTTTCTTCTGCTGAAGGAAACCCTGTCCTTGGGGAAGAGAGCAAAGCCAGAGGGGTGAGGGCAGCCCGACGCCTCTGCTGCGGCCCTGATAGCTGGCAGTGTTAATTAAAGGTGGAGAACTCCGTGGCCACTTCATCCCCATCCAACCCTCAAATTAGGCCCTGAGTTTTCACTTTGAAAGATCAGCTCGTTAGAGAGTGAGGTGGGAATTTGATAGCGCCTGAAAACACGGATCTGCCCGATCTAAGAACCTCCACCCCCCCTTTTCTAGGAGGTCGAGTGGGCAATTATGCTTCGTGGACTCTGAGAGCAGTCCGATTTCTTGGATACGCTTCCATTTTAAGCATTTCTATCTAGTAAGTTAAAACGAAGAGCTCCCCAAAGAATGCCAATTTAGATTCTGGCATACTGGAAGCAACAAAGTGGGTGAGCAGGAAGGAAAGCGTGCTTGGAAGAGAAGCCCTTTTAGGAATAAGTTGGGGTAAAATAACCGATTCATGATCATCCCTTCCATTGCTATTCAAATCCCAAACCGAAATTAGTAGAGAATGTTAAGGGCAGAGTTTGGGGCGCCGAGTTATGTGCCCTACGTTGGGGTCCCCAGAACAGAAGTCCGCATATTGCAGGCTCCTCAGTACAGACCCGCCAGCAGCGAGAACCGTTAATTCAGAGAAAGGCCACTTTCTGGGCTGGACCGAAGGTCTTGAAGGTCTCAGCCACAGATGTCCTGAGGAGGAGGTGGCAGCCCAGGAGACGCGCGAGCAGGCCACGTGGCTGTTCCTTGCTGAGGCTCACAGCTTTGGTCCCAGCAGCCATAGGTATGGAGCGCCCTGGGCTGGCAGAAGGGCTCAGCGTTTGGGGGAAGTTAGGGCAAGCGTTTTCTCTCCTCGGAGGGGTAAACGGGGCTGTGCTTTCATGCGACCGGCGACCTGTAGAGTTTATTCTTCACCATGTTTACAGAAATACTCAAACAGCGAACAATACAGCGTGCCAACTGGCCTGCTTCATAAGCTGCTTCCCTATTTGAAATGATAGCCTGTCTGAAAATGCGGTTCTACTTCACCTTCACTTAATTCCAGTAGCACTCAGGCAGTTCCTATCAAAACAGTCACCCCTGCAACCTTTCGTTTGGATCTTCTTCCTACAGGTTTTTTTTTTCTGGATGCGGTTAGGGAATAGGGCAGAAATTCCTCCCCACTCTCTACCAAGCGTTCTCTTTGTAACTCTGAACTGCATAGTATTGTACATTTCTTAGAATATGGCAGCAGAAATCTCAAAAAATTTTCACTTTAGTATTTCCTTTTTAAAGATGAGCATGACACCTTATTTTTGTTCTATTTTTTTTTTTTCCCTCCTTAGCTAAGTTCTCAAAAATAAATAAAGAGATGGAATGATTGGACTCCTTCCTTTGTGGCCATGGGTGAGCAAGGCAGGAAAGTGTGGGCAAAGTGTAAAGGAAACCTTACCTGACCAAGGGGAATTGGGGAAGGGGAGGAGGACGGAAAGCTGGAGGAGAAACCAAGTCCACAACAGCGAAGCAGCCAGGAGTCATTAGCCAGCCGGACTTGCAAAGTCATCAATCTCCAAGACTAGTTCTTCCTTAAACAAGTGAGACCAGCGCTTCTCCTGGCACTAAGCTTACAGAGGGTGAAGAGCTCCTGCCTCCAGGTCTGAGGACTCTGGGATGCCAAAATGCTTAGAAGAGAGTTTAAAATGAATGGTCTAACCAGAACCATCAGAGGCATGGAATCTTTCAGCCTGGGTCACAATGGATGACTTTAGTTTGGAGATGAAGTTTCTCTTGAACCTTCCTGAAAGTGGAGGATGAGACCAATTTCTGAGTTCTCTGCTTACGTGGGGCTTTTATGTCACTTTTTGAGCAAAAAGATAGTGGCTTGCCAGGGGAATTACCTCTCAAAATGTCTGGTGACAGATAGTCTTTGCTTTGCATACTGCAACCTGTGGGAACCTACCATCCACTCTACTCACGTATATCTCTGTCCTAACGCTTTATCTAACAATTTTCTTTTCTACACTTGCTAGGGCATGAGTGGCTCCCTTTATAAGTACTCATAAGTCATATATAATTCTGGATACCTCATATATGCAACAATGATACTAACTTCCACAACGTTCAGTTGAAGATATGAAAGCTTACTTCATTCTAAAAATTCAATTTTGCTATCCTATAAGCAGTTCTAGAAATTTTCTCTTGGAGCTGAATTTAGCATAACTGGAAGGGTGACAGTGGAGGACAACTTTCCTTGGGAATGCCAATTAATTGGGATTTGATAATTTACTTCTAAAATAAAGTCCCCCCCTCCAATTTTTAATTGAAAACAACAAAAAAAATCTTTTGTGCTCTGATAATTCAATACAAACTTTGTTTTCAAACTGCAAACTTGGCATGTTTGCAGTCCTTTTAAAGGAATGTGTGCTGTGTTAGAAATTGAAACAAAAATTACTTTTATAAGAAATCTCAAACTGGGCATATGCAATGAATATGCAAGTACCCTTACAGTTTACATATGCACTGGCATTCTGATAGCAGCAATTTAAGTACTTTTAGATAAGGAAAAGAAACACACATTATAGAATTCTTAACAAACTGATTAATTTTAAAATTTGGGCTTGCACGAAAGGCGAGTACTTCAATGTGTTCTGTTCTTCTTTCTCCTTAATCTTTAGCTGGCCTGCCACCTGTTTGTCTCACTTTGAGTCGGTGAAGTAATTTCCCTGGATCATGTAAATGGTGCATGGAGCATTCACACAGAAGGGGGCGCAGATTTGAAAGGCTGCAGTTGAGTGGACCTCATATGAGGTTGTGTAGTGTGACCTGTTTTGAATACTCCAGAGGGACTGCCCAGTTTGGCATTTAAATGAGAGAATTTTATTAAAACGGAATATAAGGTTTGTGCCAGCATGAATGACTTTGATAACTCAGTAAAAGCTCTTAAGAACTCATTATCTTCCTTTTAATGATGATTTAATTCTACATTTCTTTCCAGAATGTCTTTAAGAATAGAAAACTAAAGTTACAGTATTTAAACATTTTAATCCAGAAATAAAATGAAAAAGTAAAACAAAACAAAACAAAACAAAACCAAATTGAGGTGCCAAGAGCACCTCAAATGAGCAAATGAAATTTTCAAATGAATTTTAATCTTTACAATATCTGATATTCTGCACTCAAAATAAGGATTGAATGAGGAGACATAGATCAGGGAATAGCAGGATCAGAGCGTCAAAAAGTATAGACTCTTGAAGAGTTATTTTCCCTTAATTTATTTTATTTTTTTAAGCTTGTGGGGTATGCAGGCTAGAAGGCTGGTGTCTCATCTCAGCTACCAGTAAACCTTCTTGAAAAATACTCTTACTTCAAAGAGTTGCTGAAATAACTGATGAAAGAATGCATAGTTATTCATAGGAGCTTTTTTAAATTATCTGATGATCAGTAATTTAAATATATGTTGAATGATTTATACTTTATGTTTTTCCAGTTAAATTTTCCTTTCTTGTTTTTCATAACTTTCACCTTTCTTCACTTCACGGGATTTCCTTCTTTCACAAAGGCTTTACCTGAGATTTTAGTCTTATTAGCATTGTTTGGTTTGGTTTGCTCAGAAGAAAACATGTTGTTTTTGCCAGTCACCACAAGAGGACACAATTTCCCAGAGAACTTTGTTTAGAAAGCGATTATGGGAGGGGAAAGCTAACACAATAGCAAAAAGTACCACAAAATTAGTGAATGTCATTTGGAAATGTTTATTTGATTTATGTTACTTCTATTAACTTTTAAAAACATAAACATGAATTGGCATTTAAGCTTTTGGAGATTGTGTATCTTTTTTTTTCTCATTATTGTATTACATAAAGAAAGAAGATGTACTTAAGTGCCACTGTAGTAGTTAAGGGAAAATGTTTACATTAGCAGAATTTGGTATAAAACCCTTGGTGACTTGGAATTTTACTTAATGTTCGAGGCAGGTTTGTCAATGTAAAACAATTTGAAAAAAAAAAATCACTGTTTCAAAATGACCTTGAAAGTTTGAATTATTAGTTTAAGCATTTGGGGTGCCTTTGCATGAAAAATTACATGGAAATTATGTTTTATTGATTGTTAATTGTATTTAAATGCAAATTATAAGTTAGTAACTGAACTATTTTGCAGAGCCAGGCCGGGGAATACTGCTTTAGTTAGAAATAAATGCTTTAGAATTTATTCTGCTACAGAGTATGTAGAGGTGAAATAAAATGCAAAGTTGAGCAAATAAATAAATAAATGCTTTTGCTTTGCACCTGTGTCTTCATGAAGATGCCTCCCTAATCACAATCTCTGAGACCTTGTTGGAGGGACTGAACAATGGACAAAAGATCCTAAAAGAAGAAAGGAAAGAAATAAAGATGAGATTGAAAGAAAATAAAGATAAAAATGCATTTAGTGGGAAATAAAAACCACTAACATTGTTTGCATCTGTTGCAAGTAGCCGCCTGTCTATTGGTCGAGATACTTAGTTTTTAAAAATTCCTATTGTTACTCAAGTCATAATGACAGATGGAGGGTCATGAAAGCTTAAATTGAGGTTGATGTCCATCCAGTGGGTATGCTCTATCTTGAATTAGACCAAAGATGACAATATATTGTCATTCCTGGATCTCAGGGTGGATCTCATCTATCTGATGTCAGTTCTTATGTCACTACTCCAGGACACATTATTTACTATAAGAGAACTTCAGATCTGTCCTATGTAGTTGCTTAGACACGTAGCTTGTTATTTTCCACTTGATTTGGCGGTCAAACTATGTGGTTTTTCCTGGTGGTTAGCCAGGATCAATGTCTTTGCCTTCCTCACCTCAGATACCTTAGGGAAAAACAGAACTGTAGGTGATGAGCCTTGTTCTCACTCTACTCAAAGCCTTAAAACATTGTATGTGAGATTCTGGTTCCGCCTGATGGTGCCTTTTATAGATCCGAACTCTGGCTTCAGTGGATGCTAATTAACTGCTATGCATGTATTAATTTTTTTAAACTTAACAAAAATGTGTCTACGCTCCTAAGTGCTATAAGTAAGATTTAGTCCCTCACATCAAGAACATATATGGAAGTATATTAGGAAATAAAACAGGAAAGTAATTTCATAACCTAGAGAATTAAATGTTACAAAATGTGTTTGCAGAGATTGTCAGGGAAGGACGCTGAACCTGGACTGAAGTGATGAAGATGCTTTTGCACATTCAAAAGTTACCTTAGTGTGATGGTGGTGTCCAAATACACTTCCAGGAAGGCTGCCTTAGGTGGAAAAGCACAGAAAGGTGCACAGATTAAATTAAAATACACATGATATGTCAGATGGTTCATTGAGTCAATCTGAGACATACAGCAGGAAAGGGAATTCCGTGGCATCATTTAATACCCTAGGATAGGTTGCAAGTAGGCAGGAAGGATCACGCTACCCAGATCCTATGGTATACAAGGTTAACACATCCTGGGTTTTTTCTCTTTTTCTATCAGTCTTCCCTGCTGATGTGTGCTTAAGAGGTCCACAGTTAAGCATAAGCAAGAATGGAGTGTGAATGAAGCTAATATATACATGCTGTATTGAAAAACACAGGGCAGATACTGTTGTCCAAAGCTGGAGCTTGAAAAGCAGCCCATTGAGCAGCTATGAGTTTTATCTTCGTGTTTTGGCCAGGGGAGAAGTAGGAGATTCTGGATGTCACCAAGAAAAGCCTATTTAAGACTTCATGACTATGAGTGCCTCGTGAATAGGGGGTTCCCTATTGCTTTTCTTCTTTTCTTTAACAGAAGATACTTTAGTTCCAGTCTTGAAGGATGAGTAGGAGTGAACTAGGTAAGTAGAAAGGGTATAGAGAGGAGACAGTTTCAGTCTCTGGGTGCGTGAAGGGTTGTTTAGAGACATAAAAATAGTTTGGTATGGTTGGAGCTGGAATGAATGGAAGAACAGCCAAAAGTAATGCAATATATACTTATTGGTTTCCTCCCCTGCAAGATGAAGTAGTTGGGTAGGTAATTCAGAAAGTTTGAAAAGCATTTAAACTTGAATGGATTTTGGACATTTTCTATCTGAATATCCATTTTTATAGATTAAAGACCCTTTCTTTCTCTCTTCTTCTAACACTACAGTTCAGCCATGTTGCGAACCTCTGGGCATTTTCCTAACTAATAAGAGCATCTTTTCTTTAGTTTCAGAAACTACTTGTGGCCAACTGTGGGTCTAAACTTTTGTGCCAAAGATGAGTAAAATAGGCTGTAAAAGGGTTTTAATAGGGGCCAACGGGGTCCCTCCAAAAATCCTTGTATTGCCTATGCTTATCACTGGTAGGTAACTCATTACTTGGGGGCTGGCATTGTCCTCTCCAGGGTCCTCCTTTAATGACAAAGTCCCCAAGGTGAGGTAACACATTGAGTCCCTAACACTTTTGAATGAATTTGATTGTATGATGTTTTTCTTAAGACACAATGGTCTCGAGGCAGCTGAAGAACACTGGAACATATTGGAGAGGGGAGACGGAAAGGCAGAAAACGTTGTGAAGAAGTCAAAGATTGCAGTACTAGATCTTTGCTACTTTTCCCATTGTGGGTCTTGGCTTGGCACCTTCGGCTTATCCGAGTCTTCCATGCTTGTCTTTTGGTGTGACTAAAACTGGCCAGCTCTGTCTTTGGGATCTAGTTCTAGATAGCTAAGAGTATTGGTGAAATGTTGAGAGAACAGAACCCCCGGTTTTGTATCCTCGTGTCAATTCCTATCAGTTGAAAAGGCTTAGAACCTTGACATGTGTCTGTGGAATAAGGGGTGTTTCTCTATTTCACTATCAGATGTGAGCCAGGAGCAAGAATAATCCATAGTCTCTTTTTATGACTGTAGTGGGCCTGTGCAGATGTAGTTGTGTTCAGAAGTAGGAATATTTCCAGGGAATATGAAATATATAATGAAAACAAAAAATAAAAATATCCATAAGCAGCCATATGGCAATTTAACTTTACTGAAAACACATTATATTTAATTTATTTTATTTTTTTTACTAGACCATCTCAAAAATAGACTATGGTCTGTTATATTATTAGGAAAAATAGACTCCTAGATTTATATGACATTTGCTCCCTATTTTCATTAGGTTGATTCCAATATAAAAGTTGGGCCCCCCGCTATACTACAGAGTTTCAATGAAATATTTTGCAATACTTTATTGGAAAATTTAAGACAATTTAAATGGGAGAGAGAGAATTTCATGGCAAAATTTGGTATATCAGAATGACTATCTGACTTGATTTTACATATGAATACATCAGAAATAGAAGCTGCAATCACACGTGCTCTAGCTTTTATCATTTTCATGTGATGTTAACCAGTGTAGGAGAGGCTTGTACTATTGGAATATCATACAATGAAATAACAAAAATAGAATAAAGAGGAATATAGGTAATTTCCTTAGATTAAATTAGATGATCATTCTAATTTACAATTAAAATTTTAAAACAGCACAATTGGAGTACTGGAGAAACTGCATATCAAAAATACTTGAATAAAATCACCGGCTACTGGAACAAGAAGAGGTCTTAGAAAAATCCACAGCAACACTTGCTTTTTGGGCAAGGTAGGGGTGCTGTACAGTGGTGTAGTGATAAGAGTCCGGATTCAAATATAGCTCAACTTTTTACTACCTATGCAGCCTTAGATAAATTACCTACTCCCTCTCCCATGCTTTCTGCAAAAGGGAGAGAATAATGTACATTATTAAGTTGTTGCAAGGAATAAATTCATAAGTGTTAACACCTTACAGTGGGTGTTTGGTAGTTGGTTTGTATTTGATCTACTACCTTCAGTGAGAACCAGGTTATACAAAACCTTGTAGACTGAAGGGAAGCATTAGTACTCAATTCTAAACGAAGAAGGAAGATTTTTAAGGGTAAATGAGTAAATTAATTGATGAGTCAGTTCTGTTTGAAGAGCAAATGTTTCTATATCCATGTATCATCTCCAAAAGTGCAGGTTGAGGACACCAATGGGAAGAGGTTCAGCTAGCTTACTAACCCCTGCCTGCCGAGAAGTGGGAACAGGAGGCAGGAGACATCTGATGGCTTCTGTATTGGTTAACACCACAATGTGGGATTCTCCCATAATAACATCTTCAAGTTACTGCCACTCTCAACCTATTTTTCCAATCCATTCCAATCAGTAAATTATTTATTTAATTGTTTCACCTAAAAGCCTAAGAGTTATTATCCATTACTGTGCTTTTCCCAGTCCACACTCTTTCACACAAGTGAATGTGAGAAGAGTGCAGTCTCCCAGCCAGACTGACAGATTGGTTATTCACCAAGAGTAGAAAGTTAGTTCGGATGTAGGACAGTCCATAAAACAACAACAACTCCTCCTCCTCCTCCTCCTCCTCCTCCTCCTCCTCCTCCTTTTTCTTCTCCCTTCTCCCTTCTCCCTTCTCCCTTCTCCCTTCTCCCTTCTCCCTCCTTCTTCTTTTTTGGAGACAGTTGTAGTATGTCACTCTCGGTATAGTGCCATAGCGGCACAGCTCACAGCAACCTCAAACTCTTGGGCTTTAGCAATTCTCTTGCCTCAGCCTCCCGAGTAGCTGGAACTACAGGCATCCACCCCAACGCCCACCCCAACGCTGGCTATTTTTTTGTTACAGTTGTCGTTGTTTAACTGGCCCGGGCCGGGTTGGAACCCGCCAGCCTGGGTGTATGTGGCTGGCACCATAACCACTGTGCTATGGGTGCCGAGCCAGACTTTTTTTGTTTTTTGAGACAGAGTCTCACTCTGTTGCCCTGAGTAGAGTGCCATGGCATCATTGTTCACTGCATCCTCAAACTCCTAGGTTTAAGCAGTCCTCTTGCCTCAGCCTCCTAAGTAGATAGGACTACAAGCATGTACCACCATACCGGGCTGGTTTTTCTATTTTTGGTAGAGATGGGTCTTGCTCTTGCTGAGGCTGGTCTTAAACTCTTGAGCTCAAGCAATCTACTTGCCTTGGCCTCCTGGAGTGCTAGGATTACAGGCAATGGAATTGCCAGCATTTGTAGCACTAAGACTCTTCAGCATAGTTTGGTATTTGGTGGCTCATACTGGAGTCTGCTAATTTGCATTAGTGTTTTCTTTCCAAGCAGCATAATCATAAAAACCCAGACTTTGCTCATATTCCTATGGGCTTTATAATGTCCAAAATGGGTACTCCATAAATTCTTGTTCATTGATTATTTCTCTCTTGAGAGAAGTACAAAATGTGCAGGCACTTCCGTATGTCAAACATTCCTCAATTCAGTGGTACCCTAAACCTGCACTTTAGCCAGTATACACAAATAGCAATGAAACTAAATATTATTTATTACTCAAAATTAGATATTAAAAACACTTACTTTAAAAATACTAATCTAGAGAATTTCTTCCTGGATTCTGAAATTACATAGACATATCTGGTCTTGCTTGTCTAAATGCCATAACAAATAATTGGGACATTATCTTATTTTGTATGCAGCACAAGGACATGACACAGAACAAATATTGGTGAGAAGAAAAAAGAACTACAACAAGTCATAAGTAATCTGCAAATTCTTTGTTCTGTGTTCTTTGCACAGAAGAAACTAAAGTAGTTGACCTTAATCTGGGACAGGAGGAGAGTCTTTCAGGTGTGTAGCTCCAAAAAATAAGAGCTTAGTATAGTAAAAAAGTGTGGAAACAAGTATTAGGAAAACGCTCTATCAGAGTCTGGGGCAATTATAATAGGAAGGACAGTTTGTTCTTTGAGAAAATATCAGTTGTGTCTTTTTTTTTTTTTGATTATTCAGGGTGGTGTAACCATAAGGAGTGATCCCTTCTTGTCATGGCATGCAGCTATCACTTTATCAGAATCACGGGTTTACTCTTAACCATATAATCCTTGTGCAGCAGGAATGGTGCTGACCTAGTGATGGCCCAATGTCTATGACAAACTGGGCTTTTCTTTGGGGGGAACAGAGAAACTAATCCATTACAGTAAAATCAGTGAGAAGTGAAAATCGCCTGAACTTGGTTGGTAGCAGTGGAGCAGGAGTTGGAAACAAGCGGTCAGATTTCAGATATATTTTGAAGGTTAGAGCCAAGAAGAATTTACTAAAGATAAGACATGAGGCATGTCTTTTAATTCTAAGTCTTTTAATGTGAGCAAAGAAAGGGGAATTTGGTAACCTTTGAGATGGAGAAGGCTGTTAATGGAACACATTTCATGGGAAATAGAGGGTTCAGTTTTAGACATACAAAATTTGAGTTGTCAGCTGGAAATCCAGGTGGAATTGTTGATTAGGGAGTTGGATATGTGAACCTAAAGTTTGGAGAGCAGTATTGGCTGGAGATAAAATCCGGGAGTCATCAATGTAGTTAGCTTTTGAAGTTATATAACTTGGAAGAGATCACCAATGGACTGAGGGCATGTGAAGAAGAGATGAAGACTGAAACTTAAAAAGATGATGATCACTGCTATGGAGAAAAAAGTAAACCAGGAAGAGGCATAAACTTTTATGGAGAAAATAGAATTTTTAGTAGAGTCATATTTGTGAAATTAGACATCATTTATTTTCCTGAGAAAAAACCAGACAAATTGAGAAGGAGCAATAATCAATAAAGGACACAGTAGTAAAAATTCTCCAGAATGGAGAATTCTCCAGAATGGAGAATTTTCTCCAGAAAAACCCAAAACAAAACAGAGTTCATTATATGGAATAGCACTTTGTATTTTGTCAAAGTTAATGAAAACATATTCGTACCCATAAAGATCCTCCGAAAAATGTTGATTATTAAAAATTGAGAAACATTCCTGTAAGCATCCAGAAAGAGAAAATAAATTATAAAGGTATAAAAACCAGGCTTTTTAGGTTTTCTCAAGAAGAACAAATGCCAAAAGAATGCTGCGGTCCAGTCAGCGCACGTACCCAGCTGAGATTGCTTGTTACTACATGACGTGACAAGTGTAGGAGGACTGTGGAAAGACCATTTTGTCCCCCTAGCAATGAAGATGTCAAGTATATTTTTAGTTTATTGAAAATGTCATTCCAAGAACTGTGGTGAGCAATGATGCAAGTAAACACAGAAATTTAAGTCGAACCAATTGTTATAAAAATGGCAACTAGATTAAGTGCAAAAGTAAACAAAACATTCTTAAACAAGAAGAATGTCTTATAAAATATTCATGCATTTAGAAATACACACTTTATTCCAGAAAAATGGCTTAGAAAGATGACATTAATGGAGGAAAGGCAGCAAAAGACACATATTAAAAACAAGTAAGATAAATTAATCAAAAAGAGTATAAAGACTTAGGTGAGTTAGCAGCAGAATGTATATCTAATTTCCTGTGTATTTTGTAGTAGCAGGGACTACAGATGTTCATGCTTAGCACCATGAAGTCTAGTGGATAATGTGAATGTATATTATAAGCAATTGTTAAGATTCATATAGCTTATAAGGAAATAAACACACACACACACATACAAACACACACACACACACACAAAAAAAAAAAATCCACAAGAAGAAAGCCAACTATTCTTGGTACTGTGACCTGAAAGAAGTTTTTCACTGTAGTTCATGGAAAAAGGAACATCAAATATTATATATATTACAGTATCCTTGACAAAATCTGTATATTAAATACAGTTTCATAGAGCTGTTTTATTCAAAGAATAATGTCAATATAGGTTTATAATATGATGGTGGCAAAATGATTTACTCAAAGTAATTTCACAAAAAGCTAACTTTTTGTCCTGATTGTGGGGTTTAATTTTGTTACAGCCTTTGTTTTTAGAATAATACATACCCTTCTGACTATTTTCAGTAAATATCGTTTTTCTAGATGACACATTCAACATTATTTGGAAGTGATCTGAGATTGTGCTGTCCCAAATTTGATAATAAAATGCAGTCATCTAGGTCACCAGTGAAATGATATTCTCCAGAGAGAACCACTGAGCCAAACAAAACCTTAAAAGGAGACATATGGTTAACTGGAATGCTTGCCACTGCTAGCAGGAGGTGAGGATATCAAATTAGCCATTAAATCATGATCATCTATGTTCGAACTGTGAGCTCAAATCTGTATTACCAAAGAGAAAGTCCCAATAGACATGAACTAAACGTATGTGAAATTTTTTATAATTTTAAAATTTGAATTTTTTTGGGGGGGGATACAGAGCCTCACTATGTTGCCCTCAGTAGAGTACTGTAATGTCACAGCTCACAGCAACCTCAAACTCTTGGGCTTAAGCAATTCTTTTGCCTCAGCTTTCCAAGCAGCTGGGACTACAGATGCACACCACAACACCCAGCTATTTTTTGGTTGTAGTTGTCGCTGTTGTTTGGCAGGGCCTGGCTAGATTCAAACCCGCCAGCTCCAGTGAATATGGCTGGTGCCCTAGCTGCTAAGCTGTAAGTGTGGAGCCTAAAATTTGAATTTTGATAAGATATATTTTACTATATTTCTGAAAAATTTTATTGCATTTAAAGGTACACTGTTCGTGCTGTCATAGAATAAATATAACTTTGGGTTGTGTTTCATAATATATAGCTGCTTTCTATTCTATCACGTGTCATGTTCTTTTTTATTTTATATAGCTAGACTGTTTTCTCACTCTGAAACATCAGAGTAGTACTGTTACCAGACTTCAAGTAGAGGTATTTTTAGGTTCTTGGTAATGGTAAGAGAAAAGAATTTCAGGACACACCACCTAAGCCAAGCAAGCAGCTTATATTCAAAGCAAAAGCAAAAGTACACTCTCTTGCCTGGAGCTGAAAACCTAACAATAAGCTTATCAGGAATATTCACAGCCGGTTTAACAGGAATAGTCACAGCTGGAAAGCATTTAAGGGCAAGTAGGGCATTGTTACCCTTGGCTCCAGGAACTTGGTTCCAGACATTAAAAACATCACACCTGTTATCAGAAAACCCCCACCCTAAACTCACCCGCAGGC
>CAUYPK010101924.1:0-23204 GCA_963574355.1 Loris lydekkerianus | reverse complement strand
AGTTTCTGTCTTTTTTTTTTTTTTTTTTTTTTTTAGTGTTATTCTTTTTATTTTATTTTATTTATTTATTTTTTTGCAGTTTTTGGTTGGGGCTGGGTTTGAACTCGCCACCTCCGGCCTATGGGGCCTGCAACCTATTCCTTTGAGCCACAGGCACCGCCCATGTGGTCTTTTTTTTTTATTCTTTGGAATTCACTGAGGGTACAAAGAATTAGGTTATACTGATTACTTTTGTTAGAGAAAGTCCCTCTTATAATTGTGTTCCGCCCCCAAGAGGTGAGTCATACACAGTGACCCCCATTCCTCTCCTTTCTCCCCTCTCCCCAACCCCCTCATCTGTCTACCCCACCCCTTGTATTAGATCATCTACTGCCTTCATATTAGAATTAAGTACACTGGATTCTAGCTTCTTCAGTGATGCTTCTTTTGTGATGCTTTACTAAGAAGAATGTGTTCCAGCTCCATCCAGGTTAATACAAAACATGTAAAGTCTCCATCTTTTTAATGGCTGAATAATATTCCATGGTGTACATACACTACAGCTTGTTAATCCATTCCTGGGTTGGTGGGCATTTAGGCTGTTTCCACATTTTGGTGATTGTAAATTGAGATGCAGTGAACAGTCTAGTGCAAATGTCCTTATGATAAAAGGATTTTTTTCCTTCTACGTAGATGCCCAGTAATGGAATTGTAGGATCAAATGGGAGGTCTAATTTGAGTTCTTTGAGAATTCTCCATACTTCCATCCAAAACGGTTGTATTAGTTTGCAGTCCCATCAGCAGTGTAAAAGTGTTTCTTTCTCTCCACATGAACATCAGCATCTGCAGCTTTAAGACTTTGTGATGTGGGCCATTCTCACTGGGTTAAGTGATATCTCAAGGTGGTTTTGATTTGCATTTCTCTGATGATTAGGGATGATGAGCATTTTTTCATGTTTGTTAGCCATTTGTCCATCTTCTTTAGGGAAGGTTCTATTCATGTCTCTTGCCCAGTGATATATGGGAGTGTTGACTCTTTTTTTGTTGATTAATTTGAGTTCTCTGTAGATCCTAGTTAGCAAGCTTTTGTCCAGTTCATAACATGCAAATATCTTTTCCCATTCTGAAGGTTGTGTATTTGCTTTGGTTGTTGTTTCCTTGCTGTAGAGAAGCTTTTCAGTTTAATTACATCCCATTTGTTTATTTTTGTTGTTGTTGCAATTACCACTGAAGACTTCTTCATAAAGTTTTCCCCCAGGACGATATCTTTAAGTGTTTTCCCCACGCTTTCTTTGAGGATTTTCATTGTTTCATTTCAGGAATGCAAGGCTGGTTTAATATACCATAACATAGTTCATCATGGCCAAGTTCATAAACGTAATCACCACATCAATAGAAGCAAAAACAAAGACCACATGATCCTTTCAATAGATTCAGAAAAAGCATTTGATAAATTCAGCATCCTTTTCTAATTAGAACACTTAAGAATATAGGCACAGGTGGCAGATTTCTTAAACTGATTGAAGCCATCTATGACAAGCCCACCGCTAATATCATACTGAATGGAGTAAAACTGAAAGCTTTTCCTCTTAGAACTGGAACCAGACAAGATTGTCCTCTGTCACCACTACTATTCAACATATTGCTGGAAGTTCTAGCCAACACAGTCAGGCAAGAGAAGGAAATAAAGGGCATCCAAATGGGAGCAGAGGAGGCCAACTCTCGCTCTTTGCTGATGGTATGATCTTATACTCAGAGAACCCCAAAGACCGAGTGAACTACAAGATTCCTGGAAGAGATTTTTAATAATAGTTGTCTTGGGGAGTTTTTCTGAATACTCTAGGATCCTCCTGGCTGGTGTTCCTATCTGTCTTCTCTGATTCTGTCCCTGCTGCTGCCTGGTTCCCACTCGGTGTGAGAGGACTGTGGATGGGCGTGTAGGCCCTGCCGTTCCAGGTGCAGTGACCTATGTGGGCCAGAGCTCTGGAGAGGCACCGTGGCCCGCAGGGGGGGCTACGGGGTGGGTGCGGCCCTGCGCAGCTCACTTCTGTGCTGCGGCAACTCCCCAAAGTGCCGCTCGAGTTAAATATAACAACAGACTAAAAAAGCCTTTCTATTTCAGTTTGCAGACTGCCAGTTTATTCTACATTTGAGTGTATTTTGCTTTAATGACTTAGGAAATGGAATATCTAAAGAAACTCAGAAAAGGATGGTATTGTTGGTTTCACACAGGTTGAACACACATTTAGTACCTGAAATAAATACTTGTTAACTTTCCACTCAAGGTCTTGCAATAGAGTCTAACGCTGCTTGCTCAGATTCATAACCTCAAAGTCCCTAAGCAGGTCTGTAAATGATTGAGTCAGTGAAGAATAATATATAAACTTATTTTTGTTGTCTTAGAGTCCAGACACTCTTTCATTGGAGACAATGCAAAACAATGAGATTCTACTTTATAAAACAGCTGTTTTGGGGGGAGCAGGGTTGGGATTGCAAAGGGAACTGCAGTGTGATACGTGTTCTTGCTTTTGTGATGCATCAGTTTTTTTTTTCTTAAGTAGTTAAAAATTCTTCTGCAATTGTTAGAAGCATTTTTTGAGGGTCAGTGGAATGTTATAGCAATTATGTAATTGAATTTTTTGAAAGATGTTTTCAATTAACAATGATTTATATTCCCCATAATCCAAAACAAAGTCTCATCACAATTTAGTTAATTGTAGGCAAGAGGACCCAAGAGGCAAAGGGAAGGTGGGATTGTTTTTTCCTGCTGCAGCCAGAGTAGGACAGTCCCTCCCTTCTCCAGGTTGTAACTAGTGTCAGCTAATTATCTATAACTACATACAGGAGGAAACTAACCCATAACCTCTTAAGGAAGGTTGTGGAATCCGTGTCTGAGCTCTTCAGGCTCCAGGGACCCTCTCCACCCTGTTACTCTGACCCCTGAGCCCAGAGAGCACTGGCAGAGGTGGGCAGGTCACTGGCAGAATGCCATCTTTTCTTTGATTATAAGATGGATGCGGTGACTGAGTTCCCCATGACGCTTTAAGTGGCTTTTGGGGGGATGTTCATGTTGTTTTGGAGAGAACAGACCTCTTCTCAGATGGTCCAGGCAGCCCCTTAGTAACAGAAAAGAAACAGTCTGACTGAGGCTGCATCCTGCTTCCTCAGGTGTGTGCTCTAAGCAATAGCTCATAAAGCCCATTTTCTGGAGGCTGAAGGAACATTCTGTGAGGACACAAGTGCACACCTGTACGCTGGGTGTGACCACATGATGAAGCTCCCTCTGTGAACGTGAATGCATCTCTTCTCAGTGAGTTCCCTAGTTGTGTTATCAACCTGTAAGTATAGGGAGATCTTTACAGGTTTTGTTAGTTACACAGTTTTCTAAAAAACGTGGCTTGAAAAGATGTGACTCTCCACAAGTAAACGATAGTCCATATCAGCCTCATTTACTTTGAGATGAAGAAAATGTTTACAATGAGATGAAGAAAATGACCAGTGTGGGTTAAGTGCGCTAGCAGATGTCTCTCAGTGTTAAAGTAGTATTTCTTTTGGAAAAGCATCCTAGGACTTATCGATTAATCACTTTCCCATGAGTTAACACCTGTTGACAGAAATACATTTCCAGAATTTCTCTTTGGAACCCTTCTTAGACCAGAAATATAAAAATATAAAATGTGACTATATTTGATTTCAATAAAACTAATAAATTGACTTAAAATGAAAGTCATTGCTATGCTTCACATAAATGCTTCTTTATCCCTGTAAACAAAATCCCTTAAAAGGCCTCCTAAGAATACAGAAAAATTGAAAAAGAAGTATAAAGAAAGTTTGAAAAATGAGAGAACTACCTATACATTTTCTCATGCATTCTGTCTTCTACCACAGAAATTTTAATATATGTACATATATACACACACATGCATGACACGCACACCCACACCTGTGTGAGGCTATGGGGAAGGTCTGCTCCGTCTGTGCCACATAACCAAGCCCTGCAGAGGGTTATTTCACCTTAGTCACACAGATTCAGTGCACAGATTACACAGGTTACACAGATTTAGTGCTCACCACTGCTCCTTTATTTTGGCTTTTCCATCTTCTTTTTGATCTCTTGGTTTGTTAATTTTATTATTAAGTGGATCTTTTTGGCATGAGCCATGTGTGTTGAATTCTTGATTTCTTCCTGGAAGAGAACGGCTGTCTTTTGCTCTCATGCTGCAAGGAAAATTTGGCCATTCTTAAGTACTTGGGTCGCACATTTTCTTTTCTTTGCAGCTCTGAATGTACTATTCCATTGTCTTTGTATCAGTAATCCTCAAACCGTGGATTTTCCATTTACCTTTTTGGGTCCTGGAAGTTACCATGAAGTTGTACCTCTATCCAGTGAAAGTCATGGGTTTCTGTTTCTTGGGTTAGCCACATTTGAGGATCACCTGTAGCCTCTTTTGTGTTTGAAGGATAGGTTAGCTGGGTATAATATGCGTGGATCATTTTGACCTTTGGAACTTCTGGAGTAAATGTTTCTCCAGAGATACATCAGAGCAGGTTTATTTCATCCTTCCCTTCATGCCTACGTAATTAATAACTTTCCAAAAAAAATTCAGCTTGGTTACATAATCAAGATATTGCTTGATATTAGCTATTCTATGCACATTGTAGAATACAGTATTGTCCTTTCAAATTGTGGTTTTAATCCTTCATGAAAAGAGATACTTTCTCCTATTATGTCTTTGGAGTTATTTTATCTCCAGTTTGTTCTTGTTTTTATCTTGATGTCATTTGTTGCGTTTTCTTCTTCAGCCATACATGCTAGCTTTCTAGAGTCCCTTTTTCCATCCTATTACTTTTCCCCTAACTTTTCTGATCTTACGTGTCCCTTGTTGAATTCAGTTTGATAATTTCAAATCTCCTATGTTAGGAATCTTTTTTAATGTGCATCTGTTTTGGTTGCTATGGGTCCTGATTATTTGCTGGTTTTGTGCTGCTTTAAACATTCACTTTAGTTTCTTTCCTCTCCAATTTCCTTTTTCATTTGTATGTTTTATTATCTCATGTTTGAGTTCTTGATGCATTGAATTAATGACCTTGTTGAGGATTTTCTCTGGAGCAAAGCAGATGGGGTGGTGGCTGTTCTTTATGCTGCGTGTAGATTTGGTTTTTGTCTACAGTGTTCCATTTTTTTATTGCTGCGTTTTTGTTGTCCTGGTTGCTTCTTATCACTTTTGCTCTCGTCTGTGCTCTGGCCTCTCTTGCTTTTGTGTTGATGTGGGATGAATTCTTTGAGTTTTCTGTGCAAGTGTGATGTTCATTCTCTCTCTCTGAGGTGGTGGTGAGAGAGTGTGGGTGCAGGATGGCATCCAGACCTTCTCGGCAGCCCTTTTCTGGATGAAGTGCATCTCTTTTGTGGTTTGTGTAGATAGAAAGATTAGATGGGGGTAGGGAGGAAGGAAGGAAGGAGAGAGCAGCCGTACTCTTGGTTCTGTGTAGGGTCAGAAAGTATTAAATCCCAGTGTTTCCTCCAGACTCCTCTGTGGGTCAAGCACAGACCCCTCTTGGTTCTCTCCAGCGTGGGTTGGAGTGTTGCTCACCTTGTCAACTGAATCATTTAAAGTCAGGAGTCAGGAATGGAATTGGCAGTTCCTGTCGACATGAGCTGGAGGTACGTTGCTGTTTCTCTCCCCCGTTCTTCTGATGTCAGTGTTTCCTCCTGAACTGGGCCCTGGTTTTGTTCACCTGCTGTTTGTTTGTTTTCTTTGGGGTGGGGGTGGCTCTTACTGTTTCTCCCCAATTCAGCTTTTCTCCACTGTCTCCACCTGGAAGCCTGTTGAGCACTTTCTAAAGAAAATAATTTCATATTTTTCCATGAATTTGCTGATTTCTAATATTTATCCTCTTTGACAAAATTTTAAAAAAAATCTCTCAAAATTTTTATTCAGAAATGTTTTGATAACAAAATGCCGTTACTGATCAAAGCAAATGCTTTTGCTTTTAAAGCACACTAATAATGAAAATATTGAGTCGATGTAACAAGGTCTCTAAAGAAGATTATAGAAACATGTCAGGAAAAACTGAGTTGTCTTAAACTGTGAAACAGGGGTAATATTTTAGAGTTAATTGAAGCATCACTACCGTTGACCCTTGAACAACACAGATTTGAACTTTTGGGGTCCATTTATATGTTGATTTTTTTTTTTTAAATAAAACTTGAGTTGAAAGTATGGTATTCATGGGCTACAAAATCTGCATATGCAGATAGCCAACTTTCCTTATCTTTGGGTTCTGCAGGGCTGATTTTGGGACTTGATTGTCTTGGATTTTGGTATCCCTGGGGCTCCTGGAACCAACTGCTATGTACGCAGGAATGGCTGTATTTTTGTTAGCTGTGTCATTCAAAACAATATCAAGGCTCTGAAAGTTACCAAGGCTCATGAGTTTGGCCACAAGCAATTTATCTTTTATGTATGCTCTTGAGAACATACACTTTAAATTTCCCACTAAATTTTTGTCACTATTTCAAAACCAGGAAACCAGAAAGAAATAGTATGGTTCATCACTTTACAAACACTGACTTGAAAGGTTGGGAAAATCACACCATATAGTTGCTCTTAGACTCAAGAAAGGGCTTGGTTCGGAAAGTGATGGGTGTAAAAACTCGTTTGAGCTTAAAAAAATGGTAACATAAATAAAATAAATTGACTCTTCTCTGAAAGGTTTTAATTTTCCTGTGCAGTACCCAGTAATGACACTTACCATGTTCCAGGGACCATGCTAAGTCTTTATGAGAAGCTCTGAATCTCTCCCACCTGCTGGTGTCACCTGCTATTCTGTCCCAGTCTGTGGCTGAGAAGCTCAGGTGCAGGGAGTCCGAACACTGGCTGTGCCTCGGAGTTAACAAAGGGAAGGCTGGGATTCACTCCTGCTGGTAGATGCATGAGGCCGATTTGTTTGTCAGCACATTGGATCAAAGATAATGCTATGCAGGTGTGATTTTTCCCAGCTGGTTTTTGTTAGTTCATCCCGGTTCTATGACCTCATCTATAATTAAAGGGAAAGAAATCTTATTGAGATAATCACATTTAACATGTTTAAGTAGATGCTTGCTGAGAAAACTATGAGAAATGAATGATTCGCTATTTAAAATACTCTTAGCTTTAAAAGATGACCAGATTTTAATAGAGAAAATATTCAATGAAACATTATCCATCAATTATTTATGGAATGACTACTGAAGACATGGCACTAAGCTGGGTATGTGGGACAGCCACAGGCATGGCATCTCGTGAGTATGTCTGGTTGCCCATTCAGGTGGCAGGTGGTGTCCAAGGCTGTGGGTGGCATGATGCTGGGCCCCATGGTTGGTGGCAGTGTCCCCTGATTCTCAAGTCAGTCACCACTTGTGAAAGGAACAGGACAGCAGAGTAAACTGCACTAGACTGAAGAAGTCAGGAATACTTTAATGAGGGCAGAGTGGCCAGCAAAGGAAACTGCCTGGAGGGCATCAGAACATGGCAGGGCAAATCCTGCCACAGGTGCCAGAAGCCACAGGCACCAGAATGAAGACTGAAACATCCACAGGTGGATGAGTACTTCTTTGGCCAAATAGTTTTCTAAAAAGTCTATCTATTTTGGTTGTTGCTGCATTATAAACCACCTCAAAACTTAGGGGCTTAGACAACAATACTAAACACCATTTATCATTTCTGGTGACCGAGGGTGACATGGTTCAGCTGGGCGACTCTTCTGCTCTGTGGTGGTGTTGGCTGGGCAGAGCTGTTGGGGATGTCACCCCTGAGGATGGCTGGAGCCAGCTACATCTGGCAGCATGTCCACAGCCATTGCCTGGGGGCCTAGATTCTTCTCAGGGGACCTACCCAGGGACTCAGTGCCCCACACGATGGGTTATGAGTGGGAACCAATGAGCTAATGATTAGATGATGTTCTCTCAAGAGATGATGCCACATAGCATGTAAACTTTTCCTTTATTTTTCTTATCATGTTTTATGGAAATTATGTTTTTATTTTGGCATGTCCCCTCCCAAAATTATACATTCTTCTAATACTAAGAATACATTTATTTGAATTATTTTTGTACCAATTTTGTTTTATTCCCATGGTGATGCCTGGCACACCTCAGAACAGAACTGACATTTAGATTGTTTCCAAATTTTTTGCTTTTGTAATATTAAAACAAAAATTTAATTTCCTAGAGCTTTTTCTGTAAAAATTAAAATCACCATGGAAGTGGAAATACTGGCTCAAAGTATGTGACTGTTTTGGACTATTGATACTTTCTCACACACTGCTTTCCCCAGGGACCACAAAGATTTATGTTTCCTCTGGCAACACTAGAGAAACCTCCCTTGTAGGTTAACCAGGATTTGATGTTTTAATTTGTCTTACATCTCCATAAATTTGATAAGCTGATGTGAATTTTTATTATTTGTCTGATTTGCATGTTGAGAGCATCGTTACTCGACTTCACTGAGGCTGGGCAACTCCCCTGAGTTCTAGAATCATCCATAGCCCCCATCTCTGAGTTTAGACTCTCTGGTGGCTCTGAGGGGGGAGTCTCAGCACATCTGTAACTCACAGCTGAGGCCCCCAGCCAGCATGACTTTGGACTAACGGCTGACCTCGTTTTGTCTTTCTAGAGATGAGCATGCTCCAGTGAGCGCAGAGTCTCTCTCTGACGCCAACTTGACCTTGCACCAGGGACTGACCCCAGTGTCCCTTGGGCTCTGCCCTCTTTTGATAGACTTGCACCTGAATTGTCGTCCTGTCAAAATGCTGTTGAGATGTTTTGTGTCCTCAGCTGTAGCAAAATGTAAATATGATCCAGCCGTCAGAGGTCCCTGGCCCCAGGTGGGGATGGGCATGATGATCGTGGGCATCGAGAGAGAGCTGGAGAGAGCTCAGGCATCCCTGATTCCACACAGAGCATCCCCCACACATGGTTTATCCTGGGGCTTCATCCTGTGCTGGAATGAGGTGCACCCTGGGGCAAGGCAGGGTGAGGGACACACAGGACCTTTCTCTACCATCTTCATGTTTTCTCGTGGATGTCTAAAGCTTCCAGGAGAAAAAATTAAAAACAGTTTCTTGGCATGTCCATGAAGAGTTCATATTGGTTGGAAACTGGAATCCTTTCTGGCGTTTTCCTCGCAGAAGCTCTTTGAACTCATGAAGGTACCCTGGTGGAGCTTTATTTTGTGGGACTGAATCTGCCTTTCTATAACTTCCACTCAGAAGGTTCTGTCTCCAAAGAATACCACAGAAAAGGCACTCATTTCCTGTAGAAGGCAGCCCTTCACATGGTGGATGCCTGAATAGTTGCCCGTGGGCCAAACATCCCCGACTTTCAAACTGTTTCTCGTGTGATGGAGATTAGACTGTGCAGTCTGGATGAGCTCTCTTGTCTTCCTCTTAGTAGGTTTTCATCTTGAAATTCAGTGACCCAGATATTTTCTAAGAATGTGCTCCAGATATCCTATGACCAGCATCATCAGAACTTAGGTAATGGAGAGAGGCAGAGATCAAAGAAATGCTAGGCAGACAAAGAAAAAAGAAAAAAGAAAAAAAAAAGAAGAAAAGCTAAGCTGCTACACTGTGCTTGCAAAGAAACATCTGTTTCCCATAGGTATCGCGTGTCCCGGAGTCTCAGGGTGTGGTCTGTGGTACGCAGGCACGTCCCTAGCCCTGTGGCCTCCCTCACTGCTGTGGTTTCCTGGAGGTGTGTTTGTAGAGGACAAGGTAGGGAGCTCTCCCGGGCATGGACCTTCTGCTTGTTGATAACCGTGGCAGGATGAAGAGAAAGAGAAAAAGGCACATTTCCCTGTTGCCTTTTTCTGTTAGCAGTTTTGTGATTCCTTTTAGGAGACACCTTAGTCCTAGACAAAATCAGCTGACTTGTTTACATCCCAGCAGGGAAAAATGTTTCTTCAATTAAATCCTGTACCTAAGGGTGTTAGACCCACTGATCCACCTGAAGCCAAACTGCTCCTGGGGAGCTGTATGCCTTCTGGCGGTGGTCTTCCCCCTGGGATTTGGGGTGGGGTTTCCATGAGATCCTTTGGTGGTGTCAGGGGTAGAAGTATCTCCCAGCAGCTTTGTAGGAAAGTGGCTGATTGGTCATGGGGTGAAGTGTGTTTCATGTCCTAACTAAAATTCTTCATGATTGTAGGACTTTTGGTTAAATTTGAGCCCAACAACATAAAAATGTATATTTCTTAGATTTTTATGGCAAGGGCATTTCAAAAGAGAAGATACAGAGGAGGGTGCTTGGTTTGCAACAAGGTGCAGTCTTGCTGGGGACCTGCCTTCCCTCTGGGAGCCTCTACACTCTACTGCAGGAGTTTCAGAGGCCGTGAGTCAATGCTATCAGGTTAATCCTTGGAAAGGACATGTATTCTCTAGGCTGCAATAAAGTTTTAAGTGTTTCTAGGTTTCATTTGAATTGGTTAGTAAAAATGGTCCTGATCTAGCCATATAATTTATTTGAAGTTAATAAATATTTAGAAAATTCAAGATCAAGAGTTTGATTTCAAAAGTATTAAATTAAATTAATTGCTAAGACCAACTAGGTCCTTTGAAACTTGGGTTGCCCTTAATTTTTGCCAAGAAGTCAAAATATTTTAGTTTTCTTTTATGCTAATTTGTATCACAAAGTAGTGTCCACTGAATGTCAGATGTCAGAAGCTATGAATAGTGAATTGCATCCATGGCTTTGACATAATGATGGCTTCATTCTAGTAATAGACCAACTCCTCTTTTTTAAATAATTGTCTTCTTAAAGAGGGGATAAAGCATATATTTGTATTTAAAATCATATTTTCTTTATGATGCATTATAATTTCAGGTGTCTGTCCTCACAGGAAGGAAAACTTAACACTTGCATAAAAGCTTGATTTAAAAATCATATTAAGTGCTTAAAGCAATATAAGCAATATGACTTTGTTAGTGGAAGCCAGTTGCTCCCTGAACAAAGTTAGTGAGTTGTTACTCTCCACTGGAAGATGTGGTGTGTCCTTGGCTATGCAGGGGCCAGTGCCCTGCTCCACCTGCCCCCAGGGGCTCTGCCTGGTCCAGATGTCACAGGGAGTCAGCAGGGGACCTAGAGCCTGTCCTCACCCACTCTTCCTCCCATCAGGTGCCTGGAAGGGTGGGCATCAATGGCCCTTTCCACCAGGCAGTGTCTCTCCCTAGGCTCCCTTGTGGGCCCAGGGTCCGGTTCCCACTGCCCACATCTCAGCCAAGACCCTTTGTCACAGACCTCTCTGGTGTAGCCCATCTGCTGGAAACCTCCTGTATCTTCAGTTCTGTAGAGTTTGACTTGTACATGTCCCCAGCTTGGTGGAAGCCCTGGTGAAGCGTCGTCAGACGTGCGACTCGCAGAGCCAGCACCAGGCTGAGGGTGTTCCTGGGGGTGTAGTGTCCCCACGTTCATGCCTCCTGCCGTGGTCCCTGACCCCATCAGCCTCACAGTTCTGCTTCCCCATCCCCTCTTAGCCCCCCTCTTTTAGCAGAATGAGTTTACTTTCTGTTCATTAAGGCCCACTCAGAACATTTCCAGATCCCATCTTATTAGAAAATCCCTGAAGTTCTTATGAGAGAACTGTGCAGTCCATGGCACTGGCTCTTCCTAAGGATTTATTTGACCTAAGGAACAAATAATAGATTTTCTTTTCTTTTTTTATTTTGTAGGCGGTTGTAAGTATTAAGAATTAGATCGTTGTTCAGGATTAATGTCCCGAAACAGACCTTTAGTGGTACTTTTTTGAGCGTGAATGATGAAGTGGAATTTCTAAATTCAAGCAAGGGTGTTTGCTTTGCGTGTTGGACGTTTTCCAGCTCAAATGGCATATGGTGGGAGTGGAGTGAGATAATTATATCTTGTGTCAGTGGGAAGTGGAGTCCTTGACCTAGACGTAGCAGAGATGTTGGTTTCTGTTCTTTTAGGAACTTACGTTATAAAGAACCAGAAACTTAACCCCTTCATTTCACTTTGCCCAGGGTGTGAAACGGCCACAGTCTTACTGTAAAGTTAGGCCTCGTGCTCTGCAAAGGCAAGAGGTAGTAATTCTGTAGATTATCATCTAAATTAGAGAAATAACATCAAAGGCCCATTAGTCTTTTCAAAATGCCTTCGTGGGAGATGGTGTTTGACATCAGTTTCCTGACAAGCCAGGAAGGCACTTGTGTTTTTGCATACTTGATTACATACAGTGGAAACGAAGGGAGTAATTCATTTCTCAAAGAGAATTTTAGGTAGTTCCTTACACTAAAAATAGGATTTCTTCACTGTATTGGCCATGTGGTCAGTATCACCGAGCTAAAGACTAACATTCAGCAAACTTATAGTTTTAAAATATCTTTATTTTTTTATCTTTTATTTATTTATTTTTGTTGGTGTTCTTGCTGTAGTTGCCACTGCTGTTTCAGCTGGCTGGGGCCGGGTTTGAACCCGCCACCCTCAGTATATGGGGCCAGTGCCCTACCCACTGCGCCGCAGGCACTGCCCTTAAAATATCTTTAATTGGTTACTCACAGTTCATTTAAACACATACGTACACATACACGTGCCTGTAAATACATACACAGCCTGAAGACTTGGGGCTCAGCCCTAATGCTTCATTTCCTTCAGAAATTCCTGGGTGGCGGGGGTGGGGTGGGTGTTGTCTTAAAGACTTTTTGTTTTTGAGTCCCCAGTTAAACAAAAAAAAGTGTCATATAGCAAAAATATAATGTGTTCTGGGGTTATTTTCCTCAGGGTCAACTGCAGGCAGGACCCTCTGCAGGGATCCCAGACAGGTGACCCGGCTCTGATGCACAGAGTGATGAGAAGACCGGGAATTGGTGGGGATGGGGGCCCCTCACCTGGGCTTTGTGCATCTCATCACAGAAGTTTCTTGCTCTTTCCTCTTCCTCAGTATGTGGTGTTAGATACGTAAATACATTCTAAGTTCCACACTGGTTCCTGGAGTGACCCAAGTTGAGACGTGTGACTTTAAGAGAAGAAGTGGCCTTTGGGCTGTTCACAGACTTTGCTTGCTGGTCCAGGCCCCCAGCCATTCACTGTGTGCTGCACGGGGAGCCTCCCAGAGTGCTCCAGTCCAGTCGGGGGACATCGCACATCGGGCTGCACTGTGTCCTCCCCAAAGCTTCTGCTCTTTAATCTCTGCTCTCAATCACCACCGACCTCGGGCAGCCCCTGTCCTCCTTCCATCTCTGACCAGCTAAAATCCCTCCCTGTTTCTCCTTGTGGTCTTCTGTTTCAGGAATTAAAATAGAAGACCAAAAATACTCTTTGGGAATTCTGTTTTAGGAAAAGGATACTGTACCATTTTGGGGACAAAAGATGCCCAACAGCAAATGCTGCCTGGCTGGTGCCGGGAGGGATCCCTGTGGTCAGAGTGCCGGGTCTCTGCAGGGGCATCTGTCTGCAGGAAAAGATGTCTTCAGGCCAGCTTTCCAGTGTCCAGCCTCCTCTGCCTGCACTCAAGTGTCAGGTCTTCAGGAGGATCTCAGCCCATCCAGAGCTTATGTGCTGGGGATGTACGGGCCTACCCCGATTGACCTCTGCAGCATGGGAGGTCCTGCAACCGTGTCTCGTGTCTCAGGTTTGCAGATGAAGAATCCCAATTCCGGGCTACAGGGCACTTCCCATCTTCCTGCAGCTCATTAATGCTGGAGGTTGGATGAGGCATCCCCTGGATCCCGAGGCCTGTGTTCCTCCCAGTACACACCCATGTCTTTCCCAGGGAGCTTTGGATCATTTTACTAAAAGACCTGTGCCACTGATTCTCCCTGTGTGTGAATAGTCAGGAGTGACCTGCATGGATGTTGAGGTTTTGAACAAAATCATTAGTGTGAAAAGAGTTAAAAAGAAATAGTGAGCCACCTGTTGTGTGGTCCCCTGCAGGATGCAGTTCAGCCCCTGGGGGTCCTGCAGGTTGATGAGGAGGAACGTGTGTGAACGGCTGAAGAACATGGGAAGGAGACTCACATGCTGCTTGTGTGTTAGGGTCATGACTCTGGAGTTCCAGGGAGAGACACTGATCAGTGGTGCTGATCTAGGGTCTCCAAGGAAATCCTGAATTAATCCATGAGGCCAAGAAGCAGCTTTCCAAGGCAGGGCCACATTGGAGTCGCTGCAGGGCTGTGTGACGTGGTGGTGAGGTTGAGGAATGCTGGACGTGCCCTGGTGCTGGGCAGCACCCTGGGACCAGGCAGCACCAGGGACTGGGGGTGTCAAGTGTGGTAGGCAGTGAGAACCTGTCCTCGCCTAGAACGTGAGTGAACAGAGGCACCGTGCCATCCCTTTGTGTGCGCCCAGGTGCTCATGTTGACTGCTGGTGTATCTTGTGGGTTCCATACCCAGTGTTCTAAAGACACTCTGGCGAGCCTGCAGGGGCTCTGGGAGGGGGTGTGCTTGGCCATGCAGGGTCTTCTCCCTCCTCCCCACTCCCCCATCCTGGCCTGTCCAGGCCAATGAGTTACTGCGTCCCACTGCCCAGTTTGAAATAAAGCCCTGTCAGGCACGGCCACACCGTGGTTTGTGGAGGTGCAGAGGCTTTCCTCCTGTAACCAGGGAGGAGGACCAGGAGCCTGGAGGGTTTGCCTTCTTCCTTTTTACAGAAAGAGGACCTGACCTCTGCCCTCTCCACCCTTGTCCTGCTTTGCTCTGGTCAGTTGGATGAATTGCCTCAGGCTTTCTCCAAGCAGGGCTTTCCTCTCCCAGCACAGACTGAGGCTGGAGCTCTGTGCACACCTGCTCTGGACGCTGAGGGACTTGGGTGGACTTGGGTGTCTGTCTTGTGATTCTGTTTGCATTAGGTCGGGATGTTTTCCTGCAAACAAATCTCAGTGAACATCCTACTAGTTTGCTCTCCCACCCTGCCACCATTGGCCGCAGGGCCAGCAGCCATGGAGGCCTGTCCTCCCTCTACCGCGCTCACTGGTCTGTTCACACACATTCTTCTTGGCAGAAAGACAAGGTAATTTGTCCTCATGATCAAGTTGAGGTCTCCTAAGTGAAACGACCTGTGATATTTAAACACAGTTTATACTTTTTACGTTTAATTAACTGCTTTGTTCTAGGTCGTGTTCCTAATCAAGTGGGAAATATTTAGTTAATTCAAAAGAGACATAGTTCACCTATCACTTCAAGTCATCGCTGTTTGAGATTTTATCTTACCTGCTGAAAAAGTATTCGGTGCCTTATTTTGTATTATCTGCATTCCAAACCCTCCAATCTGATGCATCCAGTGACAAGCTGGTGCCACAGAAGAGCAATTAGAGCAGCGGTCCTGGACTCTGGGAGCTGGATGGACATGTGGACAGAGAGTGGAACGGGCCCTTCATGCCCCTGTCTGACATTGCCCTGGGAGGAGGCTGCTGGCTGGGAAGGTCAGTTCTGTTAAACACATTCTCTCGTCTCCTGTGCAGAGGCGCACGGCGCACCTGGGCCTCCCCTTCACTGTCATCATACTGGCTTTTTGTCACACGAGTGTTGTTCTTTCATAGTGTTAAGAGCGTTTCATGGGAAACATGCCGCTCACAGGAGGATTTCACCCCTTCACACAGGGTCTCGCGCAGCCCTGCACGCCTCCCTGGTCAGAGCTCAGAAACTTCTCTCTGTCATGGTTTTTCAGCTTGACGTGATTGTGCCAAGCTGAGCAGCACCAGCACCCATGGGTCTGCGTACGCCACATCCCGCCGTAACGCCACAAGTAAGGTTTCACCAGCATCTTATGTTAAAGAGAATTCTGTCACTCAGCCTCTGGGATCTAACGTTCTCCCTCTCTGGATAGGGGCTGAGAGGAGCTCTGTGTCCCCGCCTCGTGCCCGAAACCATTCCTGGCTTTGAAGGTGAGTTTTTCGCGGCTGGGTTTAGTCACTCCTCTGTCTGTGGGACTGTGGCTTATTTTATGTGGGATCCTGTGAATCTTTTCCAGAGTTTTCTTTGTGTGATCACGTCCATGGAGTCGAGTGGCCTTTATGTTCCTACCATACCCCGTTCTTTCACCCTGATGGGCACCACTCCTGCGTCTTGTGCAGCGAGGACAGATGTCAGACTGAGGACTCCTCCTTTGGCTCAGGGTGAAGCAGCCTGATGGTGGCCTTGAGCACAGCTACTGACCCCTGGCCACAAAGTCAGAAAAGAGGTGTCGTATGTGGCGTCCCTGCCAAGTGCAGGGCAACAGAACCTGCTTGTGGACTTTGTTCAACATTTTAACTGTTGATAGTTAAGTTGCTTGATATTTCAATGGTCAAGAAATAAGTCTACATATGTGTATACATACATATATTTCAAGCAAAAGATAAATTATACAATTATTCAAGTATTTATGTAATGGTACAACTTTTCTCTGTCTTGTGAGTTGTTTACTTATTTGTTTTTGAAATATAAAACGTGTTTAAAAATGTTTTGAGCTCCACAGGGACCAATTGTGATGGAAGATAATAAGATATAATATTGAATGAGCACCGATGTTAACCCAGAGAACATGTGTATCCCGTGCACTGTGTCTCACAGACTGTCCTGAAGCCCCTCACTGGCTTTAAAGATAACATTCTCTCCTTCAGCAGTGTTGGTTGATTTATTATCTGACTGCAGCCCTTTGTTATTTGCTCTAAATAGAACTTAGATATGACAAACCACAGTTTTCAGACATCTTTCACACACCGTGTCTCTGTGGAGTAGAGGATGGGCTGAGGATTAGAGTGCTGGCCTGACCCTCTCCCCTATTGATTAGATCAGGGCACCGTTGAGAAAGCCAGGTCATGATGTCTGGACATTAGCTGGGATTATGCTGACTCACCAGGACCTGGAATCACCCCAAGTTTAGGTGCCACTGCCATCGAAGGAACCACAAACTCCCTCAAGCCATCTTCAGCAGACATGAGGGAGTGGTCACCTGGGTGTTGGGGGCACCAAGGGCAGGGTTGGCGTTTCCCCGCTGCATGTGTGGAGTTGGAGTTTGGGGCTCCAGAGGCTGAATGGAGTCTATCTGCAGACTGGAGACTCCTGCAAGAGTGAGGCCACAGTCCATCTGTCTCTTGTCCACGTGGCTGCTCAGTGAGACCACTGAGAGCAGGCGGAGTGACCACCCAGTGTCTTGCCATTCTACTATGCACACTTCATAGGCAACGTGACATTCCAAGGGTCACCTTCTGAGCGTCAGATCTGGAGTGGAAACCAAAGTCCTGCCTCTGCTCCCATGTCTTCCCTGTGGCATGCACTGTGTCCATAGATAATTAATACCAATTTCAGGGTCCCTCGTAGCACAGTTCTAGTGAGGGTGTCTTAAGAAGCCGTGGTTACCTTTGATGGTAGAAGTGTGAGAAGGATCAAGCACATGGATTTGCAGATTTTTTCAGGATGTGAAGATTACAAGCTGCCAGCTGTGAAATGCAATATATTTTGGAAAATGCTCAGAGAAGAACAAGGGAAATGGCCCGTTTCATTCTCCAGGAATGATAATGCTCCTTGAGGACACACAGAACCCGTAAGGGTAACTGTGGTGTTTTTCTTGTTTGACTTATAGCAACGTGGTTGGGGAAGATTAGCCATGCTGAGCTCAGCTGACAGCTTTGGGTCAGTCCCTGGAGCTTTCTCCCCTGACTCTGGATCAGTGTGTTGTGGGCAGGCAGAAACCTTCTGGGCTGTCTTTTTTTTTTTTTTTTTTTTTTTTTTTTTTTATATTTATTTCGTTTTTTTGTGAGGGTGGAAAAAAACAGGGTATATAATTGTGGTTTATTCCCTTTATTTGGTTTATGTGTTTTTGGGCAAGCATTAACCTTGTGGGGGGTTTTTTTTTTTTTTTTTTTTTTTTTTTTTTTTAATCTTTATTTCAGGTTAATGTGAGGGTAGAAACAACCAGGTTATAATATTCGTGTTTATTAGGTAGAGTCCATCTTGTAGTTGTGTCCTGCACCCAAAGGTGTGCCACACACCTCTACCTGTGCCGTTAAGTGGGAACGCACATTTCTGGGCTGTCTTGATCTTGGAAACACTATGTATTGATATGATCAAAGGAGTTAGGAGGCCAAAAATAATCCACCAAATTGATAAGAACTTAGTTACCGACTCCACCAGGCTTAAGTTCAGGTAATTTTGCAGAGAGTGCATCTTCCCAGGGAAGGCATGGGGAGGTCCACCTGTCTGCAGGAGACACAGTGTGTCTGGGATCTGCACAGCCCTGCCCTGGCAAGATAGGGGCAGGCTGCTGTCTTCCCTCTCTGCGGTGAAGGTGGTGTGGGCTCACTGCTCTCCTGTGCTTCTCTTACCATCACTGGTCTCCACCCCCGATTCCTGGCAGCTCCTTCCTCCCTGGTGTTAGGGTTTGCTTTAGGGAAGGGCCTGAGGCCATCATGGTCCAGTTAGACAAGTAGCAGTGTCACAGACAAAACCACCAACCATGCAGAGGGATGAGTTGTCCAAAGCCCACGTAGAGTGAAATGGTTGACACTGGCTGACAGGGGCAGAGAAGGCGGCAGTGGGTAGTAGATAAAGGCTGCCCAAGGCCTGTGCTCCGCCATCCATTTCATCCTTGGGAGTGGATAGTCTGAGACGGGTGTGGGCACTCCTTTCTGGGAAGGATGCAGGATCTTCAACGAGTGTGTCTGTTCCACTTAAACTGGCAAACTTTAGAAACTGGAGGATTTGAACAACCTACATTCTAATCTTAAAGGTTGCTATTGTGAACACACTTGGCACATGGAGAATGTTAAATATATGCTTTACACAGAGAGAAAGAACACTGCAGCCCTTCAGGTACCCCAGCTGAGTACAATGGGCTGATGTTAACGCCTTGGTCAGAACACAGGGCTTTCCTCCCTGGGCGTGGGGAGGATGCTGATTTTCAAAGGACATGCTGTCGCTGATAGAAATGTTTTCAGGCTGGGTGCAGTGGCTCACGCCTGTAATCCCAGGCGGGCGGATCTCTTGAGCTCATGAGTTAGAGATCAGCCTGAGCAGCAAGACCTCGTCTCTACTAAAAATAGAAAAACTGAGGCAAGAGGATCGCTTAAGCCCCAAAGTTGAAGGTGGCTATGAGCTACGATGCCACAACACTCTACCCAGGGCAATAGCTTGAGACTCTGCCTCAAAAAAAAAAAAAAAAAGAAAGAAAGAAAGAAAAAAAGGTAAATAAATAATAGAAATGTTTTCTTTTGTCCAGGTGTCTAGTGCCAGGAGAATAGAGATCTCTGGTTAGGCTGCTACCACGGCATCTGAGATGAGCAGTTCAGAACTGGAGCTGTCACATAGGGGTGTTGGCTCTCTGGTGTAAAGTGACATAGGCTGGTTCAGCCATGTCCCTCTGTATTTTGGCCACAACAAAATGATTTACTGGAAATCTAAACTCTAAAACGAGAATGATTTTTTCTGTGTGTGAACATAAGTGCTGGCAGATTCAGCTTCTTCCTGCACGAGGACCCGGTGGCCATCACTCACCATCATCACTGGCTTGTCCTGTGTCAGCAATGTCCCTGCATATCAGCCCAGTTCTCTGTCTTCAGGTGCACAGTCCTGAGGTCTGACCTTCCCTCACTTTGCAGAGATGTGGCATTGCTGTTTCAGTGTCTGTCTTTATTGCTGTTTTTGGAGAGTCCTTAGTCTTTTCCATCTGTACATGCTTAAACTTTGTAGTTTCATGGGGAGTTGGCTCTCTGATGCCCCGCGAAGTTCTGCTGCCTGCTTCTGATCACAAAAGGGGTGGCTATAGGCCATTGCCTTCCTCTCATCCACACCGTCCCCCCTGTCTCTGGGTGGCCTGCTTCCTCACTCATCTCCTGAGGTGCAATGTGGTGCTCTCCCGTGGGGTGAGAGCCTCTGAACTGAGCTCCGCTGGGTCCCCGATGGGAGGTGCCTGCCTGCTCTTCGGGGTGACAGCAGCTTAGAGTCACAGCCCTTCCTATTGACACACTCTGAGATGTGGGTGCCTCGTGGACCCCTTCTTTCTGTGAAGTGGTATGGCTCCTTGTGCTCCAGTGGTGGGCTTGAGGCAGAGCCGATTAGAGAAAGAGCCTCTGAGCTGTGCCGCGACAGAGGAGGAAGGATGTGAGGGGCCTGTTCTGTCTACGTGTGAAGAATTCAGAGGGATTTCAGTCAGGTAAAGGTCACCAGGGGGCTCTGCAGAGCAGAGTGGGACTTAGGAGGACGTGCCTGACACAGAGTTGCACCTTGGAGGGGCTTAGATGGGCTGAGCTCAGGTTCCCATTGCTAAGAATCAAGGCATGACTCCTTCTCCACCCTGAGGTCTCGGTTCAGTGTAATGTGGGCTGGAGTGACAGGACAGGTAGTTTGAATTAACTGTGTGTGTTGTGTAACTCTCCATTTTTGAGGAGCAGCTTCTCTTTCAAGTGTGGAGTGAGTCTCTCTCTCTCTCTCGTTTCTGCATGTATGTGCACATGTGTAAATGTATCTGAGTGTATAAATATATCTGTGTCTGTGTAAGTATATCTGCACGTGTGTAAATGTACCTGCATGTATAAATGTCTCTCTGTGTGTAAATGTATCTGTGTGTGTAAATGTATCTGCGTATATAAATGTCTCCGTGTGTAAACGTATCTGTGTATGTAAATGTATCTGCACGTGTAAATGTATCTGCATGTATAAATGTCTCTCTGTGTGTAAATGTATCTGCACATGTGTAAATGAATCTGCATGTATAAATGTCTGTGTAAATGTATCTCTGTGTGTAAATGTATCTGCGTGTATAAATGTCTGTGTGTAAATGTATCTGCGTGTGTAAATGTATGTATGTGTGTAAATGTATCTGCATGTATAAATGTCTCTGTGTATGTAAATGTTTCTGCGTGTGTGACTGTATCTGTGTGTATAAATGTCCCTGTGTGTAAATGTATCTGCGTGCGTAAATGTCTCTCTGTGTGTAAATGTACCTGCATGTGTGTAAATGTATTAAATGTAACTACGTATGTGTAAATGTATCTGAATGTGTGTAAATATATTAAATGTATCTATGTGTGTGTAAATGTATCTGCATGTGTGTAAATGTATCTGCGCATGTACATGTATCCGTGTGTGAATGTATCTGTGTGTATAAATGTATCTGCATGTGTGTAAATTATCTGTATGTAAATTTATCTGCATTTGTGTAAATGTACCTGTGTGTGTAAATGTATCTGCGTGTGTAAATGTATTTCTGTGTGTTCCTTATTTACCTGCATTGTTTGGCTTTTCCGGCAAAGTCCTCAACGTGCGGCCTCAGCCGCTCTCCGAGGAACAGCCCGACGTCCCTGTTGCGTGCTGGTTTCCCTGGATCCTTATTTTGCATTCAGACGTGTGTTGTCCTTTGCGGTTAGAGTGTTGAGTGACCACCCATGTGTGTCTGCATATCATTTCTGATGGTTTCCTCTTGGTCACGTGTCTGTTTAGCAAATCTTCCCTATAAACTTATCGGGTGCCAGGCACAGGGATGACAAAGATTGATAAAATAGGGTTCTTTCCAAAATAGCTGTTTTTCTAGTTGAAAAAGGGATAACTAATAAGTAATCATAGAATAAATACACTAAGAGAGACAACCGCAAAATTAAGTGTTTTTTTTTTTGTGTGTGTGTTTTTTTTAATTTTAAGTGATTGGTGAGCCAGGAAGAGGCAGAGGGCAATTGTAGAGAATTCTGACCTAAGTTAGAGCAAATGTGTGTCAGACAGACACTCTTCTGCACGTGGGTTCCTCTTGGTTCGCACCCGCCCCTCCCAGACACTGGTGCCTGGAGCTTTGCCTGGTGTGCTCCAAGTGCTGTTTTATTTTCTATTAGAAAAAAGAGAAAACAACACGAGGGGTGGGGGGAAGGCAAGTGGGGGCCTCTCCTGTGAGTGGTAAGAACAGCTTCGGCCTCGATATTCTGTGCTCAGTGGGCCCCGTAAGGTTTCTAGCTGTAAGTGTAGTGTCGCCAGCGTCGTAAGGTTTCTAGCTGTAAGTGTAGTGTCGCCAGCATCGTCATCTACTGAGAAAAGACAAACACACACGATGAGAAACTGGACATGCTGGGATGAAGCTCTGTGGTATTCGTGTGGGGCAGGGAGACCTGAGGTTTCCAGGAGTTCTACAGGAGAAGATTCACCAAGGAGAGCATCTGGGGACACCCTTGCAGGAGGCAAAGCAGCCATGGCAGAAAACCAAGCCTGCTGTCTGCCCAGCATCCCTGAGGTGGGGGTGGTGCCGATGGCTGCAGGAACCATGAATCAGGGCTGCAGGCACAAAAACCACCAAGATCTCCTTTGTGGAGACATTTGGCATTTGCCAGGTCTTCTCAGCTCCACTTTGCCTCAAATTATGAAAAATTTTTAACAGCCCATCGTGATTTCAGATTGTTGTTCCCATTAAAGCTCCGATTTTTGGTTAATATTTTACTGTTTGGTTTTGCAGATGACAATACCCGTTGCCTTGGATACATTCTTGGGACACCTTGTGCCTGACCTTGGCTGTAAGTGCATGTCCTGACCACTTGGTTGTCTAAACCACTGGTGATGCCAGGAATTTTTCTAATGATTTTTTTCTTTTCTTTTTTTTTTTTTCTCAGATCATCCTAATTTGTTTTTTTAATTTGTCACTGCATCAATCTCAAGTCTAGAAACTGACAAAATTCATAACAGCAGAATCGTAGAACAAGGTTTATTATTTTGTAATTTTGTATTAAAAATACTGAAATTAAACCTTTAAAATATTGAGTTAGACTCACATTTCTCATTCAAGCAAAATATGTTGTTTAACATTATCTTTATACTTCTATTTATTTTCCTGCTTTAGGTAAGGTATTTATGAAAATACCTGCAAGAGTAATGACAAGTTTTAATATGATAACTGTCCCTAGAAAATATATTCTTATTTATTCCTATCTTTGGATTCTAAAGGGTATCACGGAACAGTGGAAATGCCGTATATACTCGAGTATAAGCCGACCCGAGTATAAGCCGACTCCCTTAATTTTACCCTAAAAACTGGGAAAACTTAGTGACTCGAGTATAAGCCAAGATGGAAAATGCAGCAACCACTGGCAAATTTCAAAAATAAAAATATATACCCAAAACAATTATAATAATTGAGGAATCAGTAGGTTAAAATGCTTTTCAATATTTATTGCTAAAGAAAAACTGTAAACTAGCAACAACAACTTTAAAACTTTAAATAAAGTGCAGAAAACCGTAGCTTAACAGGTAATCAAGCTAAATCACAAAGGTTAAAATCCTTCAAAAC